>CABEEJ010002436.1:54475-67792 GCA_901482245.1 Timema douglasi
TTTTTTTTTCTACCAAGCAGGTTGATTCTTAACGTGCAGTACCTAAGCACTCTAAGCACTCTAAGCACTATCGCAAGTACACGCCAATGAACAGAATAGGAAGATAGGGATAGAACTGAGCGGTTTGTCCTTTGTGGCCTCTTGTTTATCTTACTGATAACACTTCCCCCTTTTCACCCACTTCGGTGGCCGCGTGGTCTAACGTGTTACTCTTGCAGAAGATAATATTGCCGTTGACGGGGAGATTGAGGCTCAAATCTCGGTCGGATGCACTGAGGGTGGTTTTTCCAAATTGGCTCGCTACTCTCCCTACTCGCAAATGCAGGTAAACTTCCTGATCCCTATACCCATTATTGTAATTAGTACATAAGTGTATAACCCGAACGGGCAGGGAGACGAAGCGCTAAAAAACTTTCTCTTTTCCACTGACTAGTAACTTATACACATTCATTTTATAGTATGATTTTGGTTGGAAAAACAGTAGAAGTTAGTTACCTAAGTTACCAAAACAATTATTTTCATATATTCATACATAAAGTCATGTTATGTGCAGCTGTCACTTTTGATAGATATTAACGTATCAATACCTATAAAATAACACAAGTAGTATAAAGAAATGTTGCTAATGTCAGCCGCAAAGAAATATATTTGAATTTTCTCTATTGTTCTTCCAAACAAAATTAGGGATAATAGGTCCTACTAGTGCCTGGACAATATTGAATTATGTTTAAAAATTTTATTCATTCTTGTTTCCTATTCTAGATAAGATCTATCTTACCACGGACTTTTACTATCTCGTGATTCTTTAGGTAAATTAAATATACTAACTGGCCCAAAAAAAAAAGATTCGAATTCGAGATTTTGATGGCTATCAACGTTTCATGTGATCCACTGTGCCTGAAATACACACACACATATATATATATATTTATATATATACTATAACGTCGTATTTTTGACTGCATGTCTATATCTTGGCCTAAAGTCGAAATATTGCTACCGACCATGCTAAGGCTTGGTATCTAAGGTTTTTCAAAGTGTTCCCCTGAAACGTGTTTTGAATAGTATATATAACCCTACAATTAAAGTTAATTTACTTTAGGGTGCAAAGAGAAAGAATCGATTTTCTCAAAATCTGCTTCTATGTCTTTGATTAAACTTAGTATATATAGGCATTGTGTGACACTACAAACAAAATGGTAATCCTCCTTGTCTTATGGAAATGACTTTGAGGGTACTTTAAACGAGCCGAAATTTCTAAATTTGATATTATCTCCGTAACTCTTGAGAAAACTAGATAACTTATCAAATTGTAGGACTATTAAAATTAAAAATATTTAATTTAATTTTGTTTATAAACTCAATAGTTTCTGAGCTTTATCAAATATGTATAGATTTTTTATATATGTCTTTAAAATAAAGAGTTTATTATTATGCTATATGGTGAACAAAGATATTCCTATTTTCTTAATGTTTCTGTAACGGTGTATATTATTTTATTTATGCTCTTTGGTAGTGTGTGATGTTCTTTTTTCCATAATGTTTCTGCAACAATGTATCTTATTTTGTTTCACATATCTTATAGTGTATTTATTTTTAGGTAAGGGAGGGGAAAATTCTGCGCAAAATACCGTACCATTTATTTCAATCCACATCCTGGCAGGAGTATTCCTACTGGCTATTTTGTGGGTAGACTAAATAACCTAATTTGTAGACTGTTAAAAAAATTCCTTCACGAAATAACTAGTTTAAGATCAAAAAAATAATGTTGTGTAGTTATGATACTATTTTTTAGAATTGTTTATATATGTATGGTTTTGTTTCAATGTTATATCTTTAAAACCCAACGAATAGAATGTAAATTCGTAATATGGGAAATCTTGATTTTACATGCCGTCACAAGTAGGCAACGTCCTTAAGGTGGGAGTGTGGGAAACGCGAGTAAAGGTAAATGTTTCTGCAGTTTTTATAGCTATTTTTGGGGGTTAAGGGGCTAAATAAATCAAATACTTATCCAGTACAAACATAGAGCTTAATTTTCTTCACAAGGTGATATCAACATTTGTTGAATATATATCACAAGCATAGCGGTATTAGATGAGAAACCTTTTTAATGAAGAGAAAAAGTTGTCATCAAATTCCAGGACACCCCTTGATAGATATTCAACAACTGTTGATATCACCTTGTGAAGAAAACTAAGCTTTATGTTTCTACTGGAGAATTATTTTATTGACTTTGCTTTAAAAATTGCAAAAACACTGAACTTTTCTCGCGTCCTCTACTGTTTGTTGAAATATGTATCGTTGGAACTAGGACAATCAAGACAGATCGATATTGAAAAGTGTGATAATGGGAAAGTATTAACTTATAAGGTCCATACGTCAAGGGAGCATCACTAATATAACGTGAGGCTATAACCTTCTGGTAGTGAGTGTAATCACAGGGTGGAGAGAGGGTCGTAGACCACTCGGCGCTGTATTATATAAGTGGGAGATATTTTTGAACAAACGCGATAGGACGTATGTACTAAGGATAAACAGACATTCTTCACTGTTATCTTTGCACTATGTGCGCACAAAGTTTGGTGAAAATTGGTTGTATTTATATAAAGCGATGATAATTCACGATTGGAGTATAGATCAAAGTTCAAGGTACGGTGGAAGGTATATAGGCTACAAATCTTAATACAATTACCTTGGAGTTAAGCGTTTTATTACATGCAACAAATAGTTCTCTTTTCTAAAAAAAATAATACTTATTTGAAAAGAATACCATTAGGAAAAGCGGAACAATCTTGAAGCGTCTCCATTAAACATGTATATATTTTTTTTCATCGAGGGGAGTGATTCATTTGTTTCCCTTCCCTTTATAGAATACCAGGGGTGGGTAAAACAAAGCCACGCGCGTCGTCTGGATCATTTTAAAGGGAGATGGGCCGAAGGTTCTTGTCAACTTGGCACGGTAACGCAGATTAGGTCTGACGCTCCCCCAGTGGTTTTATAAATAAACATAGGATTGCAAAAAGAGCGTGGTAGGAAGAATTACAATTCAATTATTTGTTAAAAATGGGAGGAAAATTGGGCAAAATTGGAAGAAAGAACTAGAGTAAAAGTATTTATAAAAATTGGGAAAAGTGGAAGGAAGAACTACAGTAAAATTATTGATAAGAATTACAAACATAATATTTTTAAAGTTTTTTTACCACCGTGTCTTACTACCTATTCAGGTTACACACCTATCTACTAAATATTCTAATGGTTTTAGGGATGAAAAAGGCTATATTTATGAGAAATGTACTCGCATTTGTGTGAAAGGAGAGAGTGGAAAACCATTTTGGAAAAACCACTCTCACTAAACCCGACCGATATTCAAACTATGATCTCCCCTTCACCGGCAGTCTAGTCTACTGCGATAGTAGCGCCTTAAGCCATGCGTCCAACGAAGCAGGTTAGGTCAATATTGTTGGACTAACATTTTACTATGTTGTAGATTTTTGTCACAACGTCTTACTACCCGTTCGGACTAAACTCATAATATTACTAATTACGCTAATGTGCTAGGGATGAATAAGGTTGAATTTAGAGTAAATGTATCAACACTTGCATGGAGGGGATTAGAAACCCCCTTAAGGGGAAAAAATACACGCAGTACACATGACCAGGACTCGAACCCCGATCTTCTCGTCGTCGGCAGACCAGTCTGTAACGATATTGACTCTTTAAACCAGGTGTGCCTAACTTGTTTGATCATAAGAGCCCTATTATTGACCTTAAAAATAATGAGGGGGCCAAATTTCAAAATCAAATATGAATTTTCATCATCTGCAAGTAAAAAAGTTCCAATTTAGTAGTAGCTTATTATTACAAGAAGAAAACAGTAGGTTACTCCAATTTTTAGAACAATTAAAATGCCCTATAATTTATACCAAAGAATATAAACCCTTTATTTGCAACAATGGTGGGATTATTGCAACAATCAATTAATAGCATGGATATGATCAAAAGTGGAGATAACCACTTATGTAAATTACTTTCTAAGTCATTTTACCGAAAAAACTAGATACTCCACTTTGATTACTATGTATTTTCTCTACCTCTCTTCGCCCCTTAATAAACTACTCTTAATTTTAGGGTTTATTATCCAATTTTAAAAAACCTCAGGGTAACGTTTTAAAAGCTCTTGATCCCAAGTTTTAGCCCTATCGGTAAAATGGTTCCGACTCTATTCCGTGATACAGACTGACAGCACCGGGTAAAATACATTTTCGGTTACAGAGGGTCATGAAACGTTGAAATCCATCAAAATCCCGAATTCAATTTCTTTTAACGGTTGCAATACTTCCTCTCTCTCTGAAAGGGTCGTTTGGATAAAATAAAAACAGATAAATAAACTTAGTCCAACATATCATAAACTGGCCACCCCCGCGTAAGCGTGCGTGGTTGCGCAGGGTTGCGTGTTTTGGAAAATATCTCTTCCCCTCTCTGCCCCTGAAACCTACCAACCCGTTACTCAGGTTTCTCATACACACACAGCTAGAGATTAGGGGGGGGGGGGAGGAGAAGATCCAGCGGGGGCAATAACTATAAGTACACCGTACATCGCCTGGCACCCTGGCATGTGGTAATTAAATAATGCTGCATGATTAGACAGACTCAAGTGGTAGCTATGGCAGGATTCGGGAGAAAGAATCATTTAGAAAATACATTTATTACTTAACACCGTGTCTTACTAACCGTTCGGTTTATACACCAATGTACTAATTACGCTAATGGCAAACCATTTCACACCGGTGTCCACGGTTGTCACGGAACGACCGAGGTGTCCGCGGTACGGATGTTTTCAGATCACTCTCCGAGAGATCGGTGGGGCGTACGTACTCGTGGAAGTTTTGGATTGAGCATGCGCAGTGGCGTTTTGAAGAGCGCGTGGTTGCCTACACAACACATCAGTATGGCAACTCAAGGTTGTACTCATCAATAATGTCCACGGACTTGGTTGCAGTGTGAGTTGGCACGTCCATGGACATTTAGTTCATCCACGGTTACCGTGGATACCGTGGATGCCAGTGTGAAATGGCCTTTAATAATTCTCCGGTAGAAACATAAGCTTGAAGTTTAATTTAATTCACATATTTGTATCTATCAAGGGTGTCCTGGAATTTAATGACAACTTTTTCTCTTTATTTAAAAAGTTTGGTGGATAGTACCACTATGCTAATTAAAGTTATTCAACAACCGTATCTCTCAACAATGATTAAGACTTATAACAAAAAAATGTAAAATTTGAGTAACATTAACATTAGGAAAGTTAAAAGATTAATTTTCAGACATGAAAGGTAAAGCAAGGAGAGATTGCGCACACTTCTGGAAAAAATCGTTAAAAAATTGCAGTTTTTTTTAATAATATGCTTAAAAATTTGTTCTTAGGTATCTTAGGCATATTTAATTACCTATATTTCAATAGTTTTTCTGTTTTGATAGTACTGTACAACTTAAAAAAATAATCACTTACACGTAATATTTCCTAACCGGGTAGGAGAAATTGCGCATGATTAGGAAAAATGGTTTAGTGGTTGAAAAAAATATAAATTACTTATTTTGATCAACATGTATCATAAATTGTTTATTAAAAGAGTTATTATAAATTTTATTGTTACAAAAATATTAATAGGAACGTTAATAATAACAATATAAATTGTTTTACCATTGAATACTATTCTAATACAAATTATCGCTACTTGTTTATTCTCTTCTGCTGAATTTCTTTTCGACCATAATGAATACACTGCTGTTCATATATAGAACAGGTTTGATGCAGACATCGACCACGTGAGATGCATTTTATCCAGTCCGATTTTTAAGTCGTAGTGGAGTAAAGTTCTAAACACTCTGCACATTCGTCACCACTAGTTTCGCTGACTTGGTCTGACAGAAGTTCCATTTCCTTACTTTCTTCACCATATGATGTCGATGGGGAAGGAGAATCAAATTTCAACCTTCTACGTCTTGTACTTTGTTTTCTTTTTTTAAATTTATATCTTGGTTGCTTCACACCCTCTTCTTGTTTCTTCCTATCTTTAGCTGTTTTCTTCTTTTTAAGATGGCTTCGTTCTTCTTCCTTTTGTTAATGGTGTACTCAGGGTCAGTAACGTTGGCCGCACTTTGCTTCCTTTTTTGCTTTTGAACACTCTAAACTGTGAACAATAGGTGAAATTTTCTCTAAAACCTTTGATGGTGTCAATTTAGCTTGAGTAAATTTTGATGGGTGACAGTTGGCTAAAATGTTTGTGGGATGCAAATTTACCATAGAGGGAACAGTTGATGTGGTCGGTGTGCTTTTAGGAGACAAAGAGATTTGAGCGGATGTGGTTGTTGGAGCACATGGAGAAGATGGAACTGTGACTGAAGGTGTGCTAAGAGTATCATATGGTCTAGGAGGTTGTTCAGTGTTTCCTTGTTGTACATCTTGATCACAGGATAACAAAGAGGCGTGTTCGGGAATTGCATCAATGTTTAGAGTATAAATGCCAGTGGCATGGAAGGCAGAAGTTGCGAGTTGAAAGTTAGTGAAGCGTGACCATGCTAAATTTAAAAGCACTTCAAAATCCTCTCTTATAATTTTACCTTTTCCTTGTCGAACCATGATGAACTTTCCACAATCATCTTTGAAATAGGTTTTGAAAGGCTTAAATACAACCTTATATAAAGGTCGGAGGTAATGGGTTGTGTGACTGGGCAAGCTTAGGATTACGACATCATTATCTGTGGCAATTTGTAGCATGTCTGGGCTATTCATATGAGACCTATGTCCATCAAGTATAAGCAAATTTCTACCTGCCGATTTTCGTGGGATGAAATGTTGAGTCATCCAACCCATTAATAGTTCACTGCTGATGTAAGCGCTCTCTCTTTCCTCATCTTCATTACTGAACCTGGTCGTGCACCTCTATCATATATAGGTTTTGCGTAAACACCTTTATAAATACAATAAGAGGGTAAAAATTGCCTCTCCACATTGCAACAAGCCATAATAGTTATTGTTTCTTCTTTTTCGGCGCTGGTCACAATATGGATATTCTTACTGCCTTTCAGTGCAATTACTTTACTGGGTTCGTTATTCAATTGTAGCTCAATCTCATCGCAGTCCCAGATGCAGCCTGGTTTCTGCAGAAGATCATTTTCGGTTAAAATATATCTTAAAAGAGTGAAATAATTTTCAACTTCCACACGATTCATGCCTTCTGTTCTTGCCTGACTGATTCCTTGCGCTTTTCTTACACTTAAATCTGGATTTTTCCGCATAAACGATGCAACCCAAGCTTTTTCCGCCATCTTCTGTTCGCTATTAAAAGTATATTTCTTACCCAGTCTCTCTGCTAAATATACCTTACATCACGTTGTGTTGGCGCGAACCCAACTGCCTGAAGTTTTTTGATGTGAGTGGATAATTTACTTTCCGTATCGACACCTAGTTGAGAATCTGGACCCAAGGTATGCTTTTTAAAAACATTTCTTTGTACTCTATTTCTCAAGGTTGTAATGCTATGGAATAAAAGCGCCGCGCTTTGGGCGTCAATTGTAGTGATATCGGTTTATCGCGCCTCAGTTTTGGGCGTCAATTGTATTGCTTGTACATATTTCAATTAAAAGATTTTATATTACTGCATACTTGTGATACTGATGTGATTTATTTGTTATAATGTGTTGGACTGTGAGCGAGATCATCCTCACAGCCTCACTTACACTTTTTCACACACACAACACAACACAACACAATACACAATGCAATGCCTTAAACATACGCACAATAGTTTATATATAACATGCCCCTTGCATTTTCTCCCCTGGTCAACAATGTAAAAACTAACCAAAAGAAAGAGTTCTGGCGACAGGTTTTGTGAAGGCTTGCTTCTTATTGGTATAGAGAAATGGCGTTTTCTGCCAAATACTATGAAGTTGTTTCTTTTCACAAGAAACAACGCAGTAGATATTTTAACAAGAAATATGTTATAAAAAATATATTTTAGGGGTGAAGTCCTTTTCAGAACGTTTCTAAGAATCGCGTGTTTCTTCATGGATGAATCTTAAAAGGATACTCTACCTATATTACTTTAAAGAAAAATTACCTTCATCCATGACTTTTTACATAATTTAGATTAATCCAAATCAATACATTACAAGGTTGATTCAGGAATTTCGGACTATCTACCTGCAGTATGTATGGTCAAAGAGTAATTTTTATAACTTCTGTAGCTCTTCGCAAATCCTCCTCTGACCAATACACTTTTTTCAACTTTTTCACATAAACGTCAGGCATTCTGACATATAAGGAAATATTCCAATAATAAATACTCTGTATTAGAAAAAAAGAACTCCGAAAAAACTATAAATGTTATGTTTCATCTTATACTATAATTTTTCTTTTGTTATGTATAATGCAAATAAACTCAGCAGATAAGACTAAAACCACAAAGAACATACTTCATTTTTGTTTGATATTGAAATTAAGTGAGTGAACGAGTTTATTTCAATCTCCCCTCTCATTGAATCAAATGAAAACTCTGCGCACACTCTCCTCTCATTGAATCAAATGAAAACTCTGCACAAACTCTCCTCTCATTGAATCAAATGAAAACCCTGCGTAAATTATCCTAGCTAGCGCTTGCGCAAACTATTCTCACTTGGTAGGAAAGATTGCGCAGTCATGTGGTCGCCATGGAAAGTTCAGCAGTAACTCAAGACAGCATGAAACACTAGTCTAAACAAAGAACTAACATAGAAACTATTTATTTACAATTATATTTTGAGGAAAACACTTCTTATGAAATTATAAGAACCGGTCCTGAAAATTCAAGCACTTACTTTGCATAAAACAAGCACAAAATTGGTAATAAAACACAAATAAACGCTTGAATCGACACATGAATTGAACTAAAGCCTCTACGAGTCATGTGATTACTGCTCCTCGCACGTCTGCGCACGCATCTTTCCCCTTATGCTTGAATTAAGAAGAGCGCAAACTCTCCTACCGCGCAATCTATCCTTGCTTTACCTAATACTTTTTTTTTTCAAAGTGAACGTAATTTTAGGATAAGGCCTATATTCGGGGGTGGATTATTTTTGGTTCGTTACAGTAAATAAGCTCTACTATGATATTATTAATGCATTTCATATTTTTTTAATTATTATCTAACACCGCGTCTTACTACCCGTTCGGGTTATACGCTTAAGTACTAATTATGCTAATAGATTAGGAATTGATAAGGTTGAATTTAGAGGAAGTGAACCCGCATTCGCGTGGAGGAAGAGTGGAAAACCATTTAGGAAAAAACACCCTCAGTTCACCCGACCGAGATTCAAACCTCGAGCTTCCCGTCCTCGTCAATCTAGCTCAACACGAAACTAGCGCGTTAGCTAACTACGCCATCGAAGCAGGTCATGCATTTAATAATATTTTAATTATAAACAATGATGATATCTGACGTAGACCATACCTTATTTAGTAGACCTAAAAAAGTACACTTTTCAAGGATTTGACAGTCCAAAGAAAGGTTTGATTTTTCCAAAATAGTTTTTAAAATGTAAGTGTAATATAACATAGTGTTCAAAATATATCATTCTTGTGGTTTTTCCAAATGTTATCAAACCATGTTTATGACGAAAGAATTTTATTTGAGACTGTTTAAACCAATATTTAAGATTTTATTAGGAATTATCAAATATTTATTTACCATAGTATAAGCTCTCTCTCTAGGTATAGTTATTAAAGAGGAGCAAGGTTGAATTTAGAGGAAAGTCTACCCACATTTGCATGGAGGGTGAGTGAAAACAATCTAGGGGAAAAAAACCTCAGTACACCCGACTGGGAGTGTAGCCCAGATATATCCCTTATCATCAGTCGAGTCTAACACGAACATAAAAATCTAGACCGTTAGGCCACTGAGGTGGGTCATAAATATTTTAAAATGGTTTTAGTAAGAAACTGTCCATGAAGTTCATTATTTTCTTAATCTGGCTGTGCTCAGCCCAGTAGATGATAGTGTGCCTGTCAGACTCAGCATAAAGAAATAATATATTTTCTCTTTGGTCTCAGGGTGTAAAGGTTCAATTTACAATTTTTGCTCTTCGAAGAAGGGAGATGGTGTCTTCAATATCATTGTGTTCTGTTACCTCTCTTAGAGTTTGGCCAAACTGACAAGCGTGCGAGTGAGCGAGCAACTGCTTGGCTAAACTGGCTAGTAAGCGAGCAACTGCGTGGCTAAACTGGCTAGTGAGCGAGCAACTGCATGGCTAAACTGGCGAGTAAGCGAGCAACTGCGTGGCTAAACTGGCGAGTGAGCGAGCAACTGCGTGGCTAAACTGGCGAGTGAGTGAGCAACTGCGTGGCTAAACTGGCTAGTAAGCGAGCAACTGCGTGGCTAAACTGGCGAGTAAGCGAGCAACTGCGTGGCTAAACTGAGTGAGTGAGCGAGCAACTGCGTGGCTAAACTGGCGAGTGAGCGAGCAACTGCGTGGCTAAACTGGAGAGTGAGCGAGAAACTGCGTGGCTAAACTGGCTAGTAAGCGAGCAACTGCATGGCTAAACTGGCGAGTGAGCGAGCAACTGCGTGGCTAAACTGGCTAGTGAGCGAGCAACTGCGTGGCTAAACTGGCGAGTGAGCGAGCAACTGCGTGGCTAAACTGGCGAGTGAGCGAGCAACTGCGTGGCATAAACTGGCAAGTGAGCGAGCGCGAGATTAGCAGAGTGATCCTAAACTAATCCCAACAACTTTGGTAAGCTTGTTTGTTCACTTAAATTTAATTTAAAACAACTCTTTACTTTACGGAATTTTATCTGTTGTTTTTTTTCCTTTTCATTTAAAATTAACTTCTCGCTTTGATTCTGCTATTTCTTTTTACAGTAGCCATGATGATGGTACTTATATTACCGAAACATGTATGCAACATCTAAAACAGCTTTCCTCTAAACGTTGTTTTACGCTAAAAGGAGTTACGGAAAATAACAAGACTGGACTTAGATCTACTACCCAACCATACATAGTTATTATTTTGTTTCATTCGTTATAACAAGAACTTTAACTACCATTGTCATAACTTTGGGTGTGACTAAACCTGTGTTTTTTAATTTAGATTTTACTATTTATCCACATGGGCTGTATTGTAAACTTTGACTTAATTTTTTAATTTTTCGTTTACAATTTTGTATTTTTAAATTGTTGTGTATGTACTTTTAGACTTGTCGTCAACTTATTTTTTTTTTCACTAAATGTTTGACGATGTTATTTTAATATAGCCTATGTTATTAACATTTTTTTATATGAAACTATGTTATTATTTTAAACACAATTCAACCAGACATTTTAATCTAAAGTCATTCAATTTTCATTCTAAATAATAATTAATCTATTTTACTTATTTATAATATTAATGGGTGCTTATCTCGGGTTGTATCTAAGTCCTAGCCACATTCATTAGCACTCCATACTGTATTCTATTTAGAATGTTTTCTAAAATGATAGACTGATCCTAGTTTATTCGTGAAAACCTCACTGACACTTCTCACATCTCTGCTCATCGAAAATTCTTACAAAAAAGATTGCATGCTTATAAAAAAAAACAAGGAATGGTGATTCTTATTTGTAAAAGACTAAGTTTTGATTATAATATTAAAGTATTAAACATAATGGGTCTACACATATCTATTGTTCATGGTCTTACAAATTAAATTAGACCGTTAGTAGCAAAATATGTGCTTAACCTATCAATAATAATAAAAAAAGTAAAATATAATGTAAAATTGAAGTTTTCCTAGCACAAAATAAAATTGGTTATAATGTGCGTTGGCTAAACTGGAACGCACAGTCTAGCTTACAGGCGCTGGCCAATCTTACTGTATGTTGATACAGTAGTATTGGCCAGCGCCTGTAAGCTAGACTGTGCGCTCCAGTTTAGCCAACGCACATTATAACCAATGTGTTCTTATTTTATTTTTAATGGCTCACTCGTCCAGTTTGGCTGTACATTTATTTGTATCGGTGGGCACAAGGACTAGACGTCAGCCACAGTGACTAGACGTCAGGCACAAATAATCTTGTATTTTTTTCCTACACGTAGGTACACTTATTATAAATCTATATTCATACTCTCTACTCTACTAGCATAATTAATTAATACATAGGCTTATACGGATGGACTAAAAGAGCATTAAAATGTGGCGCTAAGCTAAATTAAAATCCAGGAATTAAAATTCGGTGGAGGAAAAACACAAATCGTATCCTTTCTTGGGGAAACTATTTTAACTTTGGTGTTTAAAGTACCCTTTTAACATGTTCATTATATCAACAAACCAACATAAAGTATGAATAGATGAATAAATAAAAGGTATGGAACTCAGCACGGATTTTCTCGCTCTGTTGTTTGAAAATGGAGATATTTACTCAAAACTCGTAACATATGTGAAACGAAATAATATACACTAGCAAACCCAAGCATAAATTGCACTATACTAACGTAAAACCTTTTTTTTAAGTCCTGGTTTTGATTTTACAATTTTGTTTTTAAAGAATTAATGTCCTCATTGGTATGTTTGGACCGATAAAAAAGATTAATGTTGGGTCCACAAGGGTCAACACTTCGTATTAAAGTTTCAACTTCAGATTAAAATTTTCGACATTTTATAAGGTGTTGCAAATCTTCATGCCATCGCATTGCTATTAAATTCCTCATTTATAAATTTTGACCAATATAAAATTTAAATATTGAATATTGAGTCTAAAATGTATATAGATAATTGTTGTACAAACATTTATCCTAAGAGGTTTAAGGAAAAACAACATAAACGTTTAGAGACTTACTTATATTTAATTACCCTATGGCATTGGAGAATTATTGCTTTAAAACTTAAGTAGTATATATTTACAACTAAAGCTCACAAAATTGTATTAATATATTTGCCAATATCTCAGAAACTGTTGATTTTATAAAACAATATATCAAATAAAAGTTTATTTTTATTTTTAATAATACTAAAATTTTGCAATGATAATTTAGTTAGTATCTCAAATAGTTGCGAAGAGACGGAAGTTTTTGCTTATGTAAAGTACCCTAAAATTCATTTTCATGGTAAAATGAAAATATCCAGTTCATTTATAATATTAATCAACACCTAGATATGAATTTTAATCAAAATGGTTAGAGTCGATTTTGAACAAATCTATTCTTTCTCTTTTCACCCTTTCTTTAACTACTCTTAATTTTAAGTTTAAACAGACACATAGACCAACGTCATTGCAAAGACCACTTTTTAGGGTTGGGGGG
>CABEEJ010002436.1:67802-82904 GCA_901482245.1 Timema douglasi
GGGGGGGGGTCTTTCGTCGTCGACATCCATCAACATTTCAGGTTGGATTTTCTTTTGCGGTTGCAATACTTTTACCTTTTGTGTTCGAAAAGTTAAAAAAATATATATTTACGTATAGCTTGATAGTAATTGGTTTTATAAAAATATGCAACTATAAAATATTTGTATTATAAAGAGACCTACATATTTGTAATGATAAGTAATTTCAGATCTCAAATAGTTTAGGTGATATTATAAAAAATAATAATTTACGTATCAGACCGGAGCCCTAAAGTAATTTTGCTGAAATATTGAGAAAAGCCATTTTGTTTGGAATATTTATAGGTTTTTAGGAAAGAAATTTAATCAAAATCGTTAGAGCCGATTTTGAGAAAATTGACTTTTTCTCTTTTTGCCCTCCAGTAAACTACCCCCAATTTTAGGGTTAGATATCCAATTCCAAAAACCCCTTGGGGCAACCCTATGACAACCTTAGATACCAAGTTTTAGCCTTGTCGGTAGAATATTTTAGGCTGGGGTCATGAAACGTCAAGATTCATCGAAATCTTGAGTTCGATTTTTTTGATGATCCCTATATTTTCTCTACCTATAAGATAACGAGAAAGTAAAAATAGCCAATTGAATCAATAAATGAGTTAAATTAAGTTTTCTAAATTTAATATACATACGTTTTTATAGTAAAATCTTTAAATCAGGATATAATGTACCCGAAAAACAGCTTAGCTGCTTATTTATCTGTGCATGTTTATTATGAGACTTTTAGCTCCTTTAGCGCTATACGAATCAGGAAGACAGAAGCGTAGGCTTGGTTGCTTACATATTAGGCGACATACGCTCTTTCTATCGTGAACACTCGGTGGTAATGTTTTATTTATATTTTTAGAACCGCGTATTACTACCTTTTCGTGTTACACGCATATGTACTAATTACGACAATTTGTTAGCGACGAGTAACGTTGAAATTTAGAGGAAGTGTACCCGCATTTGCCTGTAGTAAGAGTGTAAAACTATTGAGGAAAAACCACAATCAGTACACACGACCGTATTAAAAACTAGATTTACCCACCATCAGCAGTCTAGTCTTGTGAAAGTAACGCCTTAAGCCAGTAAATTAGTCGAATGTCCGGATTCACAAACTCGCGATGTGTTGATGGCCACAACTTATAGAAACATGTTTGCTTAAATATATTTCATACTTTTGTATTTGCAGAGCGTCTTACTACCCATTCGGACTATACATATTGTAATCACACTAGTATGTAAAGGATAAGGACGTTAAAACTTAGAAGAAATGTAACCAAATTTGAATGAAGGGAATGTGGGAAAACATCTTGGAAACACCACTATATATACTACACATCCTGTTGGAGTTCGAATCCTGACCTCCCAGACATTGGTAAGATAAAACAGAAGAGCCTGACGTTTAATCTGAGTCTCCAACGAATTAGGTCTATATAAGATTTTTGATGCTATTTATTTAAAATTATTTAAGTACAGTATATTTAAAATATTTAAAAACTTAAATTTTCCCATATGGTTAATTTGGGTCAGCGAAAACGAACTACTCTTAGAAGTATTTATTAAATTATGTAAATAATAATTACCAAACTTGATTATTTTAAAGTTATAAATATATAGTACGCTGTGAAGTAGTTCTGAATGTTTTTTACTGTTAAAAATTATATAGCCTACAGACTAAAATTAAACTACAGTCACACTTCGATTACTCAAATCTCAAGGGAAGAGCCATGCTATTCAATAAAATATGGAGGTTTCGTCTTATCGAATTTTTCGAATAATAGAAGTTAAATCAAATTAAATCCTACTCATAAAGGCTTTCTACAAAATGGATACACTTTTAGTGCTTTTTCGAGTTGTAAAGGCTTAAAGAAAGAAAAATTTAACTTATAATATTTAAGTGTACACGTGTATTAAAATAAATAGTATGACACAATCACACAAACTTTCTCATATTGTGTATGATGGCTTCGATATTTAAAAAGGTCGCTACCAATTAACATTACAAAAATTACAAAGAGACTAGCACCCAAGTGGCAAAGAGAAACATTATGTGTTTCATAAAACAATTTTACTTACTTTCAAAAATAAGTCTTCTAGTGAGAACTTACTAAGCCTACACTGAACTATTATAATCACATAATTAATGTGTTCAAATACTCAAACCCATTAAGGGTCGTTTAGCTTTTAAATGTTTAGTAAAATATATAGAGTTTATATATTGCCATCCTGGAGCGGTTATGTCCAAGTCCAGACCAGGACTTCTCGTGAACGTGTCGAATGTAATAGTCCATACAAGGACTTCTCGTGGAAATGTCGGATATAATAGTCAAATTTGCTAGCTGAGCACTAGCTATATATAGGTCTAGTTGATAGCTAAAGAGGTGGGAGATTTTCATATTAAAAATACAACACCACACCTTGAATACGGGGTAACAGTACGAGTCTTTTGTTAGCAGCTGCCAAACTTGGCACGAGCCCAAGTCACGTAGACCGGACATCTGGTTAGTTGCAGTTGAAACATGACACGTGTTCAAGTCTCATAAACCGGACATCAGGTTAGTTGCAGTTAAAACTTGGCACGTTCCCAGGTCACGTAGGCTGGACACCTGGTGAGTTGTCTTTTAAAACGTGGAACGTTCACCAAGTTACGTAGACCGGACACCTGGCTGGTGGGCAGTTCAAGATTGTGAATGGTCCGGCTGTCGCCCGGCAGGGCCAATCAGCGCATTTCTGGATCCCCCTATTGAAATATTTTGTTGAACAATCGTTAATCGCTTGACTGTCTTCTCTTCATCATTAACTTCGGTGTGAACAGGTTGGTGATTGAACTTGTGCTAAGCCAGATGATACAATAGGTAGGTAAAACACATACTATAGACATAGTAAGTTTTGTAAATCTATGGAATTGCAGGATGTCTACGAGTATTGGATTATTTGGGTCGGGTAGAACTAATGGAACATTAGCTAGTATTGCTAATATTACAGAAATATCACAAGACTACAAATGTGTGGCATTTTTCTTCGGTAGCATACTAAATTTATAAAATAATTCAGGAAATTACTGAAAATTATTAAACTGAAAAACAATCTTGCATAAGTGGAAACGAGACTACAAAGCCAAACCGAGATGAGCCGAATCTCGTATACCCTCAAAATGGCGGTTGGTTGTCTTATTTTTTATTTTATTTTCTCTTGCCTGGTTGGATAGTAGCACTGCCAGAAGGGAGAACGGTTAGCGAGTACTCATCAAGGAACGCATCGAGGTTACTCTAGCTTATCCGGCAATGGCGGTTCTACTACAAAATACTCCTCTTTATTCTCGTCTTCATGTATGTCATCACCAGCCACCGGAATTTGATGACCTTATGTTGTTATTTTTGTGTACATCACATACAACGTTCATATGCACATATATTACTTTCATGATCCCCTGATTTTATAAATGTGTATGTTATAGCCAATTTTATTAGTGTGCATCATTGTTTGGTCATTTTAGGGAGGTTTTGAGTGTTTTTAAGGGATTCGTGTTGAATAAGTATTATTTTAAATAGTATATATATATATATATATATATATATATATATATATATATTATAACTGCATACTAAAACATAAATTTTTCCAACACACAGTTGTTGTAATGAAAAGATAATGTAGACAAATAACTTTGTAGCTTCTTTGGTTGTTTGGTTGTAAAATACACTTTCCTGGTGAAAACTGCAATTAAACTGGAAAGAATTGGGTTGGGAATGTTAGCTATTACTTCTGAAGAAGATATTAATTTTGTTAGTCAATATTATACTCAGAAGATTGCAAGAGTTTATTTGGTAAAATCTAATCAGTGATTTTTTTGTTTCCATTTGTAAAGTGCGTTTTTGATATAGTCGTGTGCTTTATTGTGAGTTTTTGTTTTTGTTTTGTTATTGTTGTTTTTTAGTATTTATATTTCATTTTTACGTCATTTTTTGAAAGTTTGTAGGTCATCAAAATTCTGTCCCTGGTCATCACCATGTATATCTTGGTTGACTGATTCAAAAATGTCTGAATCTATCAATGACCTGGTAACAGTAACTTATTTGTAAAAATCTTTCAAAATCTTCAACTGAAACATTGTCGGAATTATAATGGCTCACAACTTAATTCTATTCTACTTCCATGTTGTCGTTTGAGACCGGCTCTGGTTCATTTCAATGTTTTCTTAAGTTTGTATGGAAAATCCACATGTTTTAAAACCAGTTACAAGGAATTATATAATACGCCATGCAATTGTCTATGAACAAAATAATTTTACGCTTTTCTTTTTTTTATTTGCTTGTCAGTCTTGATTAGCCACCATGCAAATAGTTCAGTGTCCATTCATGCTTCTTATTGGCGATGTATTTTGTAGGAAATAAATTGCAACCCACAAAACATCGTGACTTTTTTGATTTTCCTGTAAATAAAGGCTTGAATTTTTTGATCATTGTAATATTTGCTGCTAATAAAAGGGTGACTCGTATCTGGCTGTGCTTGCATTCATGACATTTTTCCTTTTTGAACGGCAACATTTTGTCAGGAAGGCATTTGTAAAGAAATACCGTCTCATCCGCATTAAACACATTGTGAGGTCTATAATATTTCAACAGTCCTTCCCAATTCATTTTTCCACTCACCGCAAACTTCATCATTCACACTGGCACTTTTACCACACAGTTTTCTAAAAAAACAAAATGATTTTTTTTTATTTGTCCAGCCACCCAATTCTAGCCCTAAGATTTTCATTACCCAACGATTTAGCAAAATCCTCGGTTTTTTCTTTTAATGTTGGTCCTATGCTGACATTGCTCTCCATGCATTGCTTAAACCATTTTAATAATCATTTTTCGATGTCAGGAAACCCAGCAGCTCTTTTTCTCTTACGATCCAAGCTATTTGAAGGATCTTAAGCGGTGTGCTACTGGGATCGCAGCAAATATCTACAAGCGTGAGTTAATTAAATATTTACTATGGGCCTATAACTATTGAAATTATAATACAATGCTACCTTTCTGTCTAAATTTGTTTAGTTTACTGCACAAATAAGTGTCATCTGACATATTTACACGAACACAATTTTTTTAAATGATTATTATAATTGACTACGATAAACTAATAATAGTTTATATTCTCTATCTGCATATTTATAAAGTTTGTATTTTATAAAATAAAAATATATTAAATATAACTGCATGTAAGCAATTTTTTTACAATAAATAGTTATTATTTCTATTTCTCATTTGATCTAAAACCGCTCAAAAACAAACACTAGAGAATAAGAAAAACTGTTTTAAGTACCAGTGATTTAAGACAGTGGTTTAAAACGATCTAAATCAATACATGTGGTTCTTTTTAGCATAAAATAACTTCTTGTATGATAAATAATTATCAGGTGCCCGAAAAAATGAAACACTTGCTCGTTGGTCATTGACGTGGAAATGTAAATAACGTTTAAATTCTTAATAATAAGTCGGTGGTGTCTCAGAGATAAAGGAGATGCGGCTATTATGGAATAGTCGGGAAATATGAAATACCATTGTTTCTCATATGTTAAGAATCACTATTTATCGTTAACTATTTCAAATATTACATAAAACTATTTCTAGCAGCTAGTGACTTCGACAGATCAACTGATTGTTTTGTGAGAGACGAATGTTTGTTTTGGTTGTCACAAAAACTTTTGCAGGCTAGTGTTTATCATGCTATATTTCTTTACTCTACTGTTCTTATTAATTCTAATCAAATCTTTAGGTTAAGGCTCACTCATGCTTATCTTTGAGTTAAAATATTATTTTACTGTAATTTTATTATAACTTAAAAAGAAATATTGTTTTAAAAAATGGTGAGTCGGGCCATAAGGAATACTATTCCATAATGCCCCTACATTTTTCAAGTATTTGGCAAGTTATTTATCTTGTCAACGTAAGCTTAAAAACATTTTTCCTAACACCTAAGAAATCTATTAAGAGAACAATGTAGTCTATTAAATTTAATAATTTATTATCAATATTGATTTATTAATTAGTTATTTTTACTATAGTGTATTATTTCAATGATTCGTTATTGATACTATTTTATTGTTTTACACATAATATTTGCATGTTTTTTTACACTTTCTTATGAACCATTTTTTAGTTTAAGTAAATAGAATTATTTTTTATATAATATATCTAGTATTCCATATTGCCCTTATTTGTTCCACATCTCTTTAAAGTGTTCCTACAGGTCATTCAAAGCTATACATTTTGCTTAAAGCACTAAAAATAGATAAAAATATATTATTTATAAGTTTAATATGGAACTCGACGACAAAATGTAAAAATACACTTTGATATTATTGAAAAAGTAAATGGTATTCCATACTACCCGCACTACAAACCGGTGGTGTATCATTAGCAGCTTAAGCTTAATTAATATATGTACTGGTTTAGTTTAGTTAGTAAGTCATGTCCCGGCATAATCGGTGTGCAGGCTAATAACCCTTGTAAATAAAAAAAAAAGCTTTTACTGACTCCCATCTGACGTCAAATGGCGCAACTGGTCCTTACATTGGGCAGCTATTGCGTGCGTGCGTGCGGCTGGTAGGGAAAACCAACATACGTATTACTGAGGCACACACTCACGCACTTGGGACTGTTGCGACGCACGCACCTTTAGCGGAGACACGCGAAGCCGCTGAGAGACTGACGTCCTTCGAAACTCGGATAAGTTGAGAGTGATAGGGAGTATTTATTATTAATGTTGTTGTTATTGTTGTTATTTGCACTACATATTACTATTCGTTCGGGGTACACGCATATGTACTAATTACGTTAATGTGATAATAATTAGGAAGGTTGCATTTAGAGGAAGTGTACACGCATTTGCATGTAGGATGGAAAAACATTTATGAAAAATTACCCTCCTTAGACCATATTTCAAAAAATGATCAAATAATGACATATGTAAAACGTTTCCACAACCAGGAAATCATAAAAAGAATTTGTGTATCGTGGGTATTTTATATGATGTACCAAAATAAAGACAACATATTATAATATATGGGCCATGGTTATGACAAACATTCAAGAACTGTTGAGACTATAATGTTTGCAAAAATTAATGTAGGCCAATATACTGAGGCACTATTTTAATTATTCTGAACAAAAAAGTGTTTTTTAATTGACGTCCCCTTTTATAAAGACTAACCTATCTTAAAGGAGCCGACTTCAACCCCATCTGGTTATGAGTAGTGTTGGTGGCGTGTCTGGTTACCGAGGTAATATTCCCAAGTTCGATTCCCGGCATGGCCGAGAATTTATCATTGATTATAATATGGTTTTACACTTTCATATTGATAAATTAACGGCCGGGGACTGGATGCTATTATTAGCACCGCGTCTTACTACCCGTTCGGGTTATACGCCCTTATGCTAATGTGTAATGGTAGGGTGATTGTGAAATGAAATGAAGGACCTACAGTTTAACGTGGGATCCGAACCACGGTGGAGACCTGGCATTCCTCACATTCACAAGATGTCTTGTCAGAGGTGAAGAAGGGTTTGGTAATCAGATAAATCTGTGCCGGGACCGAGGATTGAACCCCGGCCGCCAGCACATAAGTCTGACACCTTACCCCTAGACCACCAGGTCACCGACTGGATGCTGTGCCTGTCCTAGTCATAAGATAGATTATAAGTCAAATTAAGCTACGGCAGTTCTAGCAAGCCGATATTGGGACAATAAATGGCTTGAATAAAAAAACTCACTCGGGCTACAGGCTGGAAACAGAAATGGATGTAAAGTAAAGTTTACGACCCCACTCTCTACTTAACTCGATTGTAGGTCTACAGTAAAGAAAACCTTCTCGTTTAACCCCCCTTCCCCTCCTATCCTCCTTATTCCTCCACCGCCTGCCTCACTCTAAACAAATGAGCCTTCTCTTTATACTCTTTTTAATGTCGGCGGCACTCTTGCATATATAATATTTTCCACTTTGAAATTTTTATTTTTACTATTTCACTATTTACTCAACATTATTACTTTTTTTCCTTCTCCTTCTACTCGACTGTATAAACAGTTTAACAACATGCAAATATTCAGTCGAGTTTATTGATAGGAAAATATTGGACTTTAAATGAAATGTGTAATTTTTATATTATTATATGTGTTTGCTATATTTATATGTTAACTTTTTTTTTTGCATTATGATGGCATTATAGTAGTGTGCCAACGCTTTGCTATAGTAGGTTTCTGGTAGAAAGAACATTTAAAAGATTTAAAAAACTATTTTTGCTGGTTTTTTTGCACCTTATTTTATTATCCGTTCGGGTTTTCGAATATGTACTAATTACGCTAATGTGTTAGAGACTAGGAAGGTTAAATTTAGAGGAGGTGTACCAGTATTTTCGTGGCGAGAGAGAGGTAAATAATTTAGTGAAAACCACCATCAGTATACATCCGAACAGGATCTCCTCATCATCAGCAAATATTCAATTGCGAGAGTGACACCTTAAACCATTCGGCCACTGAAGTGGTATTTTTTTGCTCTTAGCGATGATACAATTTTAGCGTTTTTATAAGTAGTATAGGTATTGTATTTATAATATCAATAAAAAGTTACAGTTTCAGATCCAATAACTTGAAGTATAAATATATTTTAAAATATTTATTTACTTTTATAACCGTCAAAAAAGTTCCTTCCTCTCTTAATTGGACTATATCATCGGCTTACCATTGGAAGAACTTTAACATTTCACCAGCTTCAGTGGCCGAACGGTCTAACTAGTCACTCTCTTACTATATGGTGATGAGGGGTTCGAATCCCGGGTGAGTATACTGAAAGGGTTTTTTCCTAAATTGTTTCCAAATCTCCTTACACGAAAATGCGGGAAGTTTATCACTAAAATGATCCCTTCCTTATGATCAAATAGGCCTATGCGTATAACCTGAACAGGTAGTAAGACGTGGTAATACAATAGTACATGCTTCCTCATAAAACTTAGTCTATTGTATTCTGAAAATTGAAAAATAACATCTGGACACGGGAATTGAACCCGGGACTTTTGGATTAGCATACCAATGCTCTTACCACTGAGCTATCCAGGATTCGTCCCATGCTGAGGGTCATTCTCAACTCATATTTTAAGGCAGAGTCTATGATGGACTTCCGGAAATTGTCTGTTACAAATGAGTGATTTTATTAAGATCACGATCTATCAGATAACGCAGCCACCTTCGACTCGGTAGTTGGCTTTTCGCTGCCACGTGTACAATTATTATAGTTGTAAGGGATCGCATATTTAATAAACAAATAGCCTTGGCTATTTTATTCTTAGTCTATTGTGGTTTGTAGCCGAATTTTCAATTATTAGTTATCGGTACGCTACCCCTTAATCCTTTTTTCCCATTTTTTAATAAAACAATGAAAACATTCTTTATAATATAGATTATAAATTTGGCAAGAAATACTTTATCAATTTTTTTAATTACAAATTTTCAAAAAATAGCCTTTAGTTCAGTAAACTATCATCAAACCATTTTTTTTTAAGAAAACGAACATACTTTCTGATTTATAATTTACATTCTCAAATACTCATTTTAAACAGGCTTATAAACTAACTTACACTTAGAACAAACACAATATTCAGCCCCTGGCCGTTTCTTCATAACTATGAAAGGGTAAACCCACATTTCACCAAATATCCATTTTTCGGCCATGCTAGGAATAGAACCTGGGTTATTATCTCAGTAGAAATACACGTTACCGACTGAGCTAAGGTGTTGGAGCACAGACATATACACAGGCAGACATGGGGACAGACATGGGGACGGACATATTGTATGATCCCCCTTTTTTTGCGTTCAAGTCCACATAAAACGTTAAGATTCATCATAAACTAGAAGCCAACATTTTTCCCAATTACAATACTTTCTTTGTAAGGGAAAGTAAAGAAAAGAGGGATATATATTTATCCTGTTGAAAGTTTTGACTTTTTTATAGCGCCACGTCTTACTTCCCGTTCGGGTTACTTGCTTATGTACTAATTACACCAGTGGATTAAGGGCTGAGTAAGTTTATATTCAGAGGAAGGGTACCCGCATTTGTGTGGAGGGAGAGTGAAAACCCATTTTTGGGGAAACCACCATATGTAACCTATACAATGGCTGTCGCAAGACCTGTCTCCAGGAGAGGCAATGGGGCTCGGGGGTATAGAATAACCCTCAGTATTGCGGGGCGTTCGGGAAAATGTTTTAAATTGAAGCATCTAAAGAAGCTTTTTAAAGCAATTATTGTATCCTGAAATTAAGATACAACATAATAAAAAGGTTTCTAATTTATCCGAATTCGTGATAGCTATACAATCTCAGTGGCCACCTTACTCCGCCCTGCTGGCGCCCTTGTCCAGTATACCCGACCGAGATTCAAACCTTGGTCTCCCCGTCATCAGCAGTCTAGTCTACTGCGAGAGTGACACTTCAGACTATGTAGCCACCGAAGTGGTTTGGACATAGTTTCCCGATGAAAGTGATGACGTCAGAATCGATGTTGAAAAGTACAGGCTGCGTGTTTACAAATGCTCGGATGTATTTAATACACGATAGTCCCCGCCATGCCGTGCCCTTCAATCAGAAGGTAAGGTAACCCCCAACTGGCCCCAGGGGAGATAGGGGGTCTAAGGGTTATATAACCAAAAGGAGGGAGGGGAGGGCTCGCTGAATTACCGGTAATCGCACTAATGGAGACTGCACTCCAGATATTAAATAAACATTTGAGGTTCGAGAGTGTGGTAACATCTGGACAAATATTTTTGTTTTTCTTATTGTTTTCTCATTTAGAGGAAGTAGGCTATAATAATCGAGAGAATGTTTAACCTCAAGATTATGATAGATTTTTCTTCAGGTTTTATGCGGTTACTGAACCCCAATAAATGCTACGACATAATCACAAAATCCACTACTTACTAATATTAAGGTGGGATTGTAAGGTACACGAGAAAATCCAGGGTTTTTACACTTTTTATATCAAAATATTTTAGCGTCAAAATAAATCAAATAGTTATCCAGTAGAAACAGATAGTTTAATTTTCTTTACATCTACAATTTGTTGAATATTTGTCAAGGGGTGTCCTGGAATTTAATGACAATCTTTTCTTTTAATTTAAAAAGTTTACCATCTAATGCTGCTACGCTCATGACAGATATTCAAGAACTATTGATATCAACATGCGAAGAAAATTAAACTCTATATGTTTGTACTGGCCCTATATTTGATTTATTTTGGACTAAACAAGTTTCGCTATAAAAACTGTCAAAACACTACTGACCTTTTCTCGGGTTCCCTACATTCCCACCTTAACCTTGATTTTTTTTATAAATGGCATCATTGTATGACCGCTACAAGATCTACTTTCATGTATCCAAATACCAAACTATATTAGTTTATGTAAGACCATAATGTTGAGCAGCTGTCACTTTTGTAAGACAAAACTTTCATAACAAACAGTTTTATTTAAACGTTATTTTACATTATTGAAAAATTTAATTATTAGAATAGCCGCTTGGATTTTTTGCGAGTGAAGAGGGAAATCGATTCTGTAGTTCAAATAAAAACGATTAACAAAATAAAGATTCTAAAAGGTGGCCTTCACTTCATAACAAAACAAAAATGGTGAACTGAACAATAGAAGCACAGTTGATGACGTATGTTTGTGTTTGTATTTACAGATTAAAATATTTTCATTTTTAAACTAGTATTTTGTACGTATTTTTCTCCAAGCTATAAAAACATTTATTTATGCTACTATTTATGTTGGTCAGTTGATAAAAGTGTGAATATAGTAATTTTTATTTAATTATTTCATGCACTACAATATCTTTCGTTGCTACAGCTGCGAAACAAAGAACATTATAGTATTATGATCTTATTACTATTTTTTGTTTTTCCAACTAGCCATGAAAAAGCCAACTATGCCGTGATCATTAAAGAAAGTATTATCAAAATCTTTTGATAACGCTTTAGATTCACTATTATATTGCTCTAAGAAGTAAATAAAAATCATTTCTACAAGGGCTGGCATTAGGGGCTTTCAATAATTGTTTGCATTGATTTTTTTTTAGATGTTCCTAAAGGATATTCATAATAAGATTTAAATATAGTCTAATAAAGTTTGGGACCAAATTTTGAAAAACTAGTTTTCAGTAAACTATCCTTAAATTATTTTTCCTCAGAAAAACTAAAAGAATTTCTTTTTTGGTTAAATGAAACTCTCTTTATAGGCTATATACATTTTTAACAAATTTGTAAAATGATTTTAATTTTAATTTTAAATAATTAAAGCATGTTTATCAATAAACTATTCTCTAAATGATTAATCACGTTTATCAATAAAACATTTCCTAGATACACATATTTAACTAAATCGTAAAAAGCCATTTTCGAAATATTTAGAAAATAAAAATATCAGATTTTAGTAGCCTACGTTTAAATGAGGTTTCCTCCAAAACACAAATATGAAATTTTAGTAATAATGTCGAACTTATGCCAGGTATATCCATTTTTATCAAAAATATTTGAGTCATTTTTGAAAGTTTTTTTTACCAAAACTAAACTACCCTTAATTTTTATAGCTTGAATTAAAATAAATATTATTATTGAGGTGTGACCATTTACCATGTACTATCAAAATATCAATCTTGAAAAGAATCCGTCAAACCATTTTGGCTATAATCCAAGGTGTAAGAAGTACTATTTTTGAGTTAGGGGGCATTTTAAACGTCAAGTCCATCCATGATCTTGATGCCAATAATTTTCCTGGTATAATAGTTTCTTTATGTATAAAGTTAAAAAAAATTGGTACAATGCACCCCACCGACTTTCTCGCGCCTTTTTTACCTAAACTATATTCATAGCTTGTAAGATATGAAAAACAAAATAATATACATTATTATAAGACATAATGGGAATAAAAGAACATCGCATTTCACCAAAGAACACACACGAAATCACTTGTATAGAAACATTATATTTGGTTTATGTATTTTCAACCAACCATTTACCAAATCTCTTTTTAAAATATTATGTTAGCCTATAGCTCAGAAAATATTGGTTTAATAAAATATTCTTTAATATAAGAGTTGGTTACTTTTAAGAGACCTACAACTCTAAACGTTTATGTTGTTTTTCCTTAAACCTCTTAGGAGAAATGTTTGTACAACAATTATCTATATCCATTTTAGACTCAATATTCAATATTTACATTTTATATTGGTCAAAATTTATAAATGAGGAATTTAATAGCAATGCGATGGCATGAAGATTTGCAACACCTAATAAAATGTCGAAAATTTTAACCTGAAGTTGAAATTTTAATACGAGGTGTTGACCTTTGGGGACCCAATATCGATATTTTGTATTGGTCCAAATATACAAATGAAGATGTTAATTCTTTAAAAATAAAATTATAAAATTTAAAACCATGAGTCAAAAAATGTTTTACGTATGTATAGCGCAATTTTTTTTTCGGGTTCACTAGTGTATATTATATTAGGAATTTTGAATAAAAGACTCAATATTTTAAACAATATAGTAAGAAAGTTCTTGCGGAGTTCCGTACCATTTATTTCGTTTCAGAGTGTTATACATGAAACGTTTACATCCATAAAAATCTAGAGCTCAGTTTTGGTAGGTTTTTTTAAATTTATATTTTTACGATCACAATACCTCCGTTCTCCGTGGGGCCGCGATAAAGTCAAAAGAGAATCAATCCTTTCATTTTAAAGCAATACTTTTCCTCTTTTAATTCCATTTACCAAACAACTTGATGTCCCCGTTGTTGTTGTTGTTGTGTTTTTGTTTTCGTTTTAGCACGCAATCGTCTTGCGATCAGGTATGTAGGCCAACAGTCACGCAACTAGACAGGCCCATGCAGTAGCTGGCGCTTCATCTCAATAATTGCAATCAATACGGCATTTAGGTCGGATATTGCTTACCTAACGGAGAGTAAGCAGAACCCTTTGCTTACGTAACCTCCGTGATGACGTGGACAGTCCACAGATTGATCTATATTAGCATTTCGTTAAGAAGAAACTTTACAAAATACACACATATTTTATTTTTTGCAATTGATATTGATAAAATATGAAGAATTTAAGTGAAAGGGGGAAAAACTCACATTAAGCCCCTTTTCCAGGACAGCTATTTTCATATTTCCCCATAAGGACCTCAGAAAATACTTTTTTTTTAATATGACAGAGACCTCTTTTAACCATAATATAAAGTGCCTTAGAAAGGTATCATGATTGTCCAATAGATGGAAGCACTAACTCTATTAGAAATAACCTGGATTTTCCTCCTTTTCCCTGAATTCTTCATATTACAATAATACTTGTGTTCAACACCTTAAGTCAGTCTGAAGAGTATCTATCTGCTTACTAAGCTAAGTGTCCCAGGCTATTTCCCTGGCGTTGATGAAACATTTATTGTTGATAAAATTGAAGCACCTCCATTCACTGCTGGGTATTGTATCTGTTTTAGCTCAAGTCACGTACTGATATAATTTGTTGGCTTAGAACGTAAACGTTAAATGCCTCAAATAGAAAAAGTTAGTAAGCTTATATATTAGTGTTATTTTACAGGTATTGATTTATCACTGCGTTTTGCTGCTTGTTCAGGCTATACGCATAATTATATGATAATTACTCTAATGGGGTAGTGATAAGAAAGGAAAAGTCTTGAAGGTGATCTACCCGAATTAGCGTGGAAGGAGAGTGGGAAACCATTTAGGAGAAATGAGGCGAATGAATTGTATCTATAACTGGAGGATTTTTAAGTTTTAACATAAGAAAGAGAAAGTTTAATTTTCCTCGCATGGTGATATCAACAGTTGTTGAATATCTGTCATGAGCATAGTGGCATTAGATGACATACTTTTTAAATGAAGAGAAAAGAGGTCATTAAATTCCAGGACATCTATGACAGGTATTCAACAACTGGTCACGGGACATTTGGCTTAGGGTGTCCACTGAGCTATCCAAGTTTCGTCCCATGCAAAGACTCACTCTTCACTCATAGTCAGGCGTGGATTC
>CABEEJ010002436.1:82988-112004 GCA_901482245.1 Timema douglasi
CAGTTGGCCCCCTTATGAAAGTTAGAAAACTAATACAAAAAAACAAAATTAAACTCAAATTTTAGAAAGGAAATACAACACAGATAGATTATATAAAATTTTGAACTTTTTACGTGCATACACCTCTTAATCAGGGTCCACATGTGCGTTATTTGTCCACGTTTATTCAAGTTTTGATATGACTCACGCAAGTGTAGAAAAAATATTCGTTTTCATGTTCGAATATTTGTCTTGCATAGCGAGTAACGAAAAGTGTTCCGCATAGAGACGATAGACTATCACACATCAAAGAAGACTAATAATTGCCTGAGAGCAGTTCATCCCTGAATACCGAATATAGAGTATGTGTGGACAGCAGGAGTGGTGGAACTGTGGGGGATTCTGACCCCCTGGAATAAAACCCCACCAGATTTATTTCAAATCCTCTGATATTATCTAATATGAAGCTGAAAGATGGCCTAACACCAAATGACTTCTAGATGTATTCTATTGTTAAAAATTTGGCGGAAAAGACCGCTTAAAATAATTAAGACTAGAGGCATATAACAGGCAGAAAAAGTCAAAGGAGGAGAGCTCTAAATATCTTTCAGGGTTATTCAAATTTCAAAAATGTCTAAAGGAGGACAACTCCAAATAGCTTCTAGATGCATATCATTTTGAAGAATTTTTAGGAGAGAACCACCTCAAATAGCCTATTTTCCGAAATAATTCAATTTTCAAAATTTTGTTGGTGGAATACCACTTCAAAGATTATTTTATAAAGGTATATAATTATCGTCAAAAATTAAGGTGTGGATCACTCTAAATAGCTACGAGGGTCATCCAAATTTCAAAAATTTCTTGTTGAGAAACACTTGAAGTGGTTTATAAAAGAAAAAGGGGATGACTTCTCATAGCTTCTAGAGTGAACCGTTTTTCAAAAAATTGTTGAAGGAGGGTCACTTCAAATAGTTTTTAAAAACTATCTGATTAAAAAAAATAGGATATTATAAGCACGGTTTAAAACATACATTTGAATGAGAGTCTATTAAATGGCTCTAAACAGAAATCTAACATTGTTTGTAAGTAACTATATTATTTATAATTATGAGCCCCCGCTATGAAAATGATCGGGATCCACTACTGCTCATAGTTAAAGGCTGAGTCTGTGATGGACGTGTGTAAATCGTTAGTTACATATGACCTACCAATATTATTAGATACGACAGTCATATGCTACTCTGAAAAGCTGCTATGCTGCCAAGTATACAATAAAATATTGTAATTAAAGCAAGTTTCACTGAATATCAACACTCGGTCTACAGATAGTCGTAATATTTATAAATCAATGATTGATTGATTTATAAATACTAATTTAGATTAGTTGAAGAAGAGCCCAGGGTCCTGTGTTCGGTTCCCATGTCTAGGTGTCGTTTTTCAACAAATTCACACCAGACTAGAGTAATGATTATTTGGTTCTCGGTCTTAACAAGGATGTTTTAAAATAAACAAACCAATATAAAACTTACATCTCCACTATAACTATAAAACATTTACTGAATTTATAATTTAATCTATTTAGCGCTCTATTTTCATTTGTTGTTCTTGCTTTGTAGCCGATTTTCCATTTACCAAAATAAAGTAGACCTAATGTATAGAAAAGATTTTAAAAATGTATTTCTTGTTCAATTTTAACTGCCCCCCTCCACCCCCGTACAATTATTGTATTCCTATCTTACATCACAATCATAAATTGTTATTAATATTAGCACCACGTCTTACTACCCGTTCGGGTTATACGCACTTATGCTAATGTGTAATGGTAGTGTGATTGTGAGAAGAAATGGAGGACCTACAGTTTAACGTGGAATCCGAACCACGGTGGAGGCCTGGCATTCCTCACATTCACAAGATTTGATTAATACACGTCTTGTCAGAGGTAAAGGAAGGATTTGGCAATCAGATATATGTGTAGGGACCGAGGATTGAACCCCAGACCCCCAACACAAAAGTCACCTTACCCCTAGACCGCCAGGTCACCTCATAATCATAAAATGGGCAGATTCTATTAAAACAAAGTCAATCCGGCTTTTCAGTTATCTGGCCCGGAATGTCGCCACTTTAGATCGGACAGTCGTGACTCCAGTGTAATTGAAATGTGGTCCCTTGCGTACGGACAGTTACAGTAATTAAAATAATTTGCAACCTGTGCGTTTGATATTCGGGGTACATCCTATCTTGACTTGCCATGACGTCACAGCTAGGCAACGTCCATAAGGAATATAAAGATACACGGAGAATGAAGATGAGGCTCTTTTTATCCGGAGATGCTGCGGTGTAGAGAGAAAATGTGTCCATGTGATAGCTACAGGTATAAAAACCACCCTTCCCCCCTCCCTTCCCCAAAGTCCGGAATGTTGCGGTGGTTGTCGGCAGGTGGGTCGCCTCTCAAACAACTCCGAGAGGAGGTGTCGGGAGTGGGCGTGGCATACCCTCTCTAATTGAGGTCCGCTGTTTGGATAATGGGCCAGCAAATCGTCCGCTTGACCCCCTCGGGGCCTTCGACAGACTCCTGAATTAATGCATGAGAGTTCTTATCCTCTTCCTTTTCTTTTCTCTCTCCCCCCTCCCCCCTTCCTCCTTTCAGGTCTCTTTCGTTCTGGAAACAAAACAAAACAAAACATACATGCATATACAAAAAATACTATAGCTATACCCTATCTACCCCTCTTACCCCAAACCGTTCCCCACTCACACAGATCCATTTTTTCCCCCCAGAAAGGTAATAATTAATGTAGACAAGATTCGAGATTCAGTGTTGCCACCTGCTTCATTTAACAGCTAAGACATTGATAATGTCGTGCTAAAAGGAGCTATAAAATCCGCTTAGGTGTTTGTCATGGTCGAAAGAGTCACTCTCGCAACAGACTGGACTATCGATAACAGGGAGATAAGGGTTTGAGTCCCAGTCGGGTGCACTGAGGGTGATTTTTCCTAAATGATTTTATCACTCTCCTTCCACGCAGATGTTGGTACACTTCTTCAAACTTTAATCGTACTCATCCCTGACACATTAGCGTAATTAATATATATAGGCTTATAACTTGATCGGGATATACCCCTCCTTGCCCCGCATCTTACTACCCAATCCCAGGTTTTCCCGCATATTTTAAACCAATGAATTAAGAGGGAGGGAGGTGTAGAATATTTTAGAAGACGTGTACCCACATTTGCGAGGAAGGATAGACTGTGAAAGAAACCATTAAGGTTTAAAAAAAATCATCCTTAGAACACTTGACATGGTACTTGAACCCCAACTTCCCCGTCATCGGCAGGCCAGTCTATTGCAAAAGTGACGCCTTTGACTATGCAGCCACTGAAGTGGGTATTATTATTATTATTATTATCATCATCATTATTATTATGTATATTATTATCATCATCATTATGTTATACTTGTCATGTAGGTTCAACAACAAATTATTTAATACGAGGGGTGGGTGGGGAACCTGTATATAAAGTACCCGTCCGAGTTTCAAACCCCGATCCACCCGGTTAATTAAACGCAAGGAAAATACCATACTAACACCAATAAGACCGCAAGACCATCGCCATAGGTGAACGCCTGTTAAGGAACCTTTTTTTGATGGGTATAAAATTTACTTTAAAGAATGTTCATAAATCCACATGTGAAGTCATGTGATATGCACTTGTCACTTTTGATAGATAGTATAAATAGGCCTACCTATGAAAAACACTAATCTATATTAATAAAAGTCAAATGGTGTCTGTACTTATGTATGTTAATCATGGCAGTCATGTATGTCATGGCAGATGTAAAAAATAGTTAGTAGCCTACTTCTCCATGATATAGAAAGCTGAAATTTGGTGAATTTGTAAATGAACTACTCAAGAGGTGCCCAGATTTTTCAAACTAGAAAATTGATCATAAATGAAAATTATAAAAATTAAAAATATGATTTATTCATTTTAATTCGTCATGTTATTTGCAATAAAAAGCAAGGAGAATCTATAACTTAATATAAATTCCAAATTCAAATCCAAATAGAAATTGCAGATAATAATACAGTGACCTGTGTTTATGGTTTGGTTGATTTGTGTTCATATTAGTTAGCAAAAAGTGTTTCTCTGGTCAGTTAAAATCTTACACCTGACGGTAAAAATATTAATTTAATTTGAGCTTATATTCACATAACCTGGATTTGTTTTCATATAAACCGATTACTACTCCAATTAAAAAGACGACTAGCACTGCAGAATAACAAATGACATAACCTAATAAATAAAACTGTAGGTGACTTGGCGGTCTAGGGGTAAGGTGCCAGACTTCTGGGCTGGCGGCCGGGGTTCAATCCTCAGTCCCGGCATAGATTTATCTGATTACCAAACTCTTCCTTCACCTCTGATAAGACATCTTGTGTATGTGGGGAATGCCAGGCCTCCACCGTGGTTCGGATTCCACGTTAAGCTGTAGGTCCTCCATTTCATCTCACAATCACCCTACCATTACACATTAGCGTAAGTGCGTACAACCCGAACGGGTAGTAAGACGCGGTGCTAATAATAATAATATAAATAAAACTAATGCTTAATGTGGTTGGTTTTTGTGTGTATAATATTTGACATGTTAACGCTAGAACACGAAAACTTAAAAGGAGATTTTTTAAAACCCTGTGTTTTACAAACCGTTTGGGTTTTTTATATATATTTTTATTTGAAGGAACTACAACAGTTATTGGCTAGGAAATCAACTTACAATTACAGTAGCTCACTGTATTAATAAAGAATCACATTTGCATCATAACTAAAAAATATAAAATAAAACATAAAAAGGCCATTTAGTGTGGTTTTCGAAAGTAATTTAGTAATTTGTTTTTGAAGACAGCCTGTGTACTGTCAAATAGACCTATAAAATTGTCACTGTTGCTTATTAAATTGTATGCATAAGGCATGCGAGACAAAGACGAGTTGTACATGTAATTAGTAGATTTTCCATCACAGAAGAATGTATTAGTGTTTCTTGTCAGTTTCGTTGGCGGTAAAATTATTATTATTACCACCGCGTCTTACTACCCGTTCGGGTTATACGCACTTACGCTAATGTGTAGTGGTAGGGTGATTGTGAGATTAAATGGAGGACCTACAGTTTAACGTGGAATCCGAACCACGGTGGAGGCCTGGCATTCCCCACTTTCATAAGATGTCTTGTCAGAGGTGAAGGAAGGGTTTGGTAATCAGATAAATCTATGCCGGGACCGAGGATTGATTGGCGGTAAAAGTTTAATGTGTTCCAGTAGGTCCTCACAGTGTATATCTCCATTTATAAGTTTGTGAAGAAAGTATGTTTGTTGGGTTTCTAGATTTATAAAAGTAATAGAATTTGGATTATTATAGGAAAACGATTTAATAAACTTGTATTATACTTTTTTAAGCAACTGAAAGTACTTTTTATAGTGTGGAGACCAAATAATAGAAACAAATTCCAAGTTGCTTCTAATTAGAGAATAATAGAGGAAAAGTTTTTACCTAGTGTTAGTAAAGTCTTTAGTGTTTCTTTTGGCGGACCCTAAGAATTTAAATTATTTTGTAACAGTCATATTTATATGTGTAGAGAAAGTCAGTCTAGAGTCTAGACTCTAGAGTAATACCTATATCTTTAATAGTAAATAATGGTCAGATAAGATATAGTCAAATCCAATAGCATTCTGTTTCTGTGAAAAAGTCATTTTTATACACTTTTTCAGGATACGGGCGAGATCGTTAGCTCTACACAATTCTGTAATGTTGTCCAAGTGAGATTGTAAAAAGTTGCAGTCACTTAGTGAGTCAATTGAACGGTAAGATATATATATATTTGTACTAATTATGCTTATGTGCTAGGGATGAGTAAGGAGTCTATATAGTGAGAGTGATTCTTTAGAGTTTAGACCATGATATCACCTCAGCTGTTCTCAGGTTGTCGTTGGCATTGGAATGCATTGAACATGTGTCTACAGTAGCCCGTGGCTTCTTTGGTGCTGAGTGACAGCTGTTAAACACATGTTTTTGCAGATCATATGTATCGGCGTAGGGATACATAATTTGGTCTGGTATCTTTTCAAAGCCGTCAGCTGTCAGTCAGCACCAAAGAAGCCATGGGGCTATTGTAGTTAATTTTTATTAGATAAGCCCGCATTGATGGGCACATGGATTAAACCTTGGGCTCATCTACTTTGGTTTTACGATGTCGAGGAGATCAGGGTTTGAATCCGGATTGGTTGTAGGCCTACTGAGAGATATTTAACCCTAAGTTAGGGCACTACGGCCACAGGACTACTTAATTTGATATGACCGGACTATGTGAATATGCGCCACAGCGAACAGACTTGAGTTGACTGTGTGGTCTGAAACATCTTGGTTTATTCTGCATTTCTCTCAGCATATATATGAATTCCGGGCAACATTTATTGGATTTAAGTTCTAAATCCGAGTCATATGAAGAATTTTTGGATTGCTGTGTGTTAGTGCTATCGAAAAGGAAGAGATTATATCAATGATATTAGAACGGTTTATAAAATCGAATTTATTATTCGAGAACTTATTTTTAATAAGAATATATAGGCACTTTAAATAGAATGGTAAATACTTTAAAATTGTACTTTAAATAAAACTTTACATAGGAAATTGGTAGACGTACAGTATGTAAACAACTGCTCACTTGCTGGAGATAGTGTTGTTAAGAGAGTGTGTGTGTGGGGGGGGGGGCGGAGGGGGGTACACACAGACTCAAGTTAGTTTTCCAATTGGGACCGTACACGACCTCACCCTGCTCAGCAGATTATGTCGAGTCCAGTCGAGTCTGGTCGCAGTGGCTCCAAGACAATAAAGAAACATTATATGGAAAATCACACCTGACTCCAGTCATGTCAAGTAAAGTCCAGTCCGGTGGCTGTGGGGCCGCACTTGTATGGTTTACCACTCTCTTTCCTCGTAAATTTGAGTATTTTTTTCTATAAGTACATCTTTCTCATGTCTAACCTACTAACGTAATTAAAATAAGTATATCCCGGACAGATAGTGGTTTGCGATGACTTTATAATACCTCGAAATTTAATAAACTAGAAAACAAAATTTATGTTATTAAATAAAACTTATAATTATTTTAGCAGCTTGCCTGAAACATAAAGAAATATTAATATTATACGAGACTATAGATGCTAATATTCATGGCTAGTCTATTAAGGACACAATTACATTAATTAGGCCCTAATAATCTAGTTAGTAATTGATCTCAGGAGCTCACACTCTTCGAAGCTGTATTTGGCTACATCTTTCAGGCCAAAAAACTTCAAAATAGAATTGTTCAAACCACTTAAATTAAATAAAAAACTCATCAAGTCATAAACTATTTTAAACACCAAGTGTTAGTCGCTTCTTCCTCTTATCGAGTAACAAGTTTAGGGGCCCGGCTCTAGTCTATATTATCATTAGGAAAAAAATTTAATGAGTTTAATATAATCAACATAATTTTCCAATACAGAAGGAATCATATTCTTTAAAAATATAAAAATGTTTGTAGAGAGATTTTTAATCTTAATAACAGCGTCTAGATAGATATGTGCGCACATCATGTAGTGTTTAGTAGGGTGTGTGTGTGTGCGCGCGCGCGCGTATGAGGGACCAGTTTCTGTGAGGGACAGGTGCCGAAGTAATTATGAGCATGTTAGGCGAACAACAAACATATGAGATACAAGGACTAACTCGTAATCCCGTTAAGATAATAATAAAAGAAGAAGTACTTTAGAGTTTACACATGAAAACCAGTTTGATTATTATCAACAACTTCTGATATTACACCTTTAAGTTGGGTCTTCTAAGAAACATCGGCACAAAGATTCGAATCGTATCTTTGCCATGTTCTGTAGTATTTCTTTAGTAAGGGGGTTCAACGTGTGCATCCCAAATTCAAGAGTTTTAAGTGTAGGCAGGTTTGGGGAGGTTGTTTTTTTAGGAAAAGAGGGGTTGAAAGATAAATTTCACTAAAAAAAACCTCAAGTTGATCGCTCCAAAAATTCCAAGAAATCGTTTAAACTATATGAATGGTATAGGGAGAAAATAGGTGAAGTCCAAATTTAGGTCTAATTGAGCTAGTGCTGACATCTGTTAGACAATCATGAGAGCTTTAAAATGCACTTGAGATTACCTACGTCCAAGGTGCTCAATCGATTGGTTAGAATTTCAAATTCAAATTACTTGTGATCAGCAGATAAATAAAACACTTTCTTTTAATATCAGTCTGTCAACTTTGAAAGGAGAACTTGATATATGTCATTCGGCCTAAGATCAAAGAATTCCCCTGTCAAAATTTAGTTAAAATTGGTTCATACATTTGCAGGTTTAGATAGTTTGTAAGTCATAGTTTCCACAAAATTATTATTATTATTATTATTATTAATAATAATATTATTAGCACCGCGTCTTACTACGCGTTCGGGTTATACGCACTTACGCTAATGTGTAATGTGAAATGGAGGACCTACAGTTTAACGGGGAATCCGAACCACGGTGGAGGCCTGACATTCAAAACATTCACAAGTTGTGATTAATAAACGTCTCGTCAGAGGGGAAGGAAGGGTTTGGTAATCAAATAAATCTGTAACGGGACCGAGGATTTAACCCCGGACCTCAGCACAGAAGTCCGACACCTTACCCCCTAGACCACCAGGTCACAGTTTCTACAAAAGACGGGGAGACATTAGTCTGTGGGCTATAAATCTTGACACATTATTATTTATTAAAAACAGACCATTGAAGAACTAACTTCTAAAACTCAAAGATAAATTACAATGTTTTAAGAAATCTCCAACCCACATTGGTGGCCACATGGCCTAAGGCGTCACTTTCACAATATACTAAACTGACAACGATGGGGAGATCGGGGTTCAAATCCCGGTCGAGTGGACAGAGGGTATATTTTCCAAAAATTGTTTTCTACTCGTCCTCCTCGTAAATGTGTGAACTATTCCTCGAAATTAAACCTTCGTGTTCCCTGACATAATAACACAGTTATTAGAAATGGATACAAACTAAACAGGTTGTGAACCTAGGTAATAGAGAGAAAAAAAAATACTCCCGAAGAGGCACGCACTCTAACCGCAAAGGTGTTTTCAACAGTTGGCAGCACCGCCTGTCACTTTGACTGCCCTGACTACGCCGTTGCATAATGGATGAGGAGGTAACATTCTCTAAAAAAAAACTTCTTTTGAGTTTCAGCGTGCGAAGAGGGAGGATGCCTTCCCTCCCACTCCTCTACCCCCCTCCCTCCTTTTCCTTTCTGACACAACACACCGCCGAGAGCCCAGAAATGTACTGGTCAGCGCCCGATAGACAGGCCAAATTAGTTTTTACCTCCTTCAACAGACCGCGCGCTCTCCTTCTGTTCGGAGCAAGAGTGAGCTATGTACCAAGATTAAACACATTTTATATTATCAAACAGTAGAGCAGTGACGTGTCATGGAGTGTTGTCAGGGTAAACAGAGCTTATTGGAACACTCATTGGTCAGGTATCAATGGAAATCCATTCCCATGTAAGATGTGTTGAGGACACCCTATGTATGTTGGTCAAATGGGAGACGTAGTGGATGAGAGTTAGTCTTGGGGTAAAGTGCTCACCTTAGAACCCGATGTTTGTGGGTTCAAATCCAGGTGAGGTTGACGGATTTCACTTGAGCGATAAAAATCAGTAGCACAACTTCCTTTGGGTAGGGAAGAAAAGCCGCCGGTCCCATGTCGATTGTGGCATGTAACACACCCTTGGAAGGTAGACTATGTAAAAGTACCTTTCGAGGCAAACTTGAAAGGCTCTTTCGCACTAGCTCATAGAAATTAGCGTGTGTCGATATAATCATTTGGCTCCAAAAGTGCATGTTAAATATTTCAAATAAATATAAAATAAATAAAGAGGAATAAATGGAGGTGAACATATATTACAGGTATAGTTTTTAAAAATCTCTGCTTATCATGGAAACACTCCATGACACGACACTGCTGTAGAGTATCGATAATTCGAGTCAAACTATCAAAATACATGGATAATTCGGTAAAAAAGATCGTGCTTTTAAGTGTAAAAAGCACTTAAAATAATTTTTGTTTAATTTATTTAATATAACAATTATTTCGTTAATATCAACACAAGTGCGTACGTATTATTAGAATTTGAATAAAAATTATTCACTGTTCTTATACTCAAGGTTTTTTCTTTTTTTAATTTCTGTGTAATCACGCATCGTTCATCCAAAGTAAAAGAATTGCACTGAATATCTCATTACCTTGAACTATACATACGCTCGAACTATCGAGTTTGTTTGGCAATGATGAAACCTTTCCAATAAACTTTAGATTAAGGTTCAAAGATGTCGTTGTCATATTAAAATTATATTTAAAATAAAAGTAGTTTGAGATATAAAAGTTAGCCTGTACATTTCAAATGTAAACTCTATTGTATCATCCAACTTATCATTTTCGATGGGGAAAATTATTATTATTATTATTAGCATCGCGTCTTACTCCCGTTCGGGTTATACGCACTTACGCTAATGTGTAATGGTAGGGTGATTGTGAGATGAAATGGAGGACCTACAGTTTAACGTGGAAAATCTGTGCCGGGACCGAGGATTGAACCCCGGCCGCCAGCACAGAAGTCTGACACCTTACCCCTAGACCACCAGGTCACCTGATGTGGAAAAGCTTTCATTCGGGGCTGGCGCAAGGTTTTATGCGCTTTAGACGAGAATTAAAATTTACGACCCAGTTGTATTCTGTATAATATAAATAAGCTGCACTCCCTGCGTGACAAATAATGATGATAATAATGGATACCATAATATCAGACGATAACAAAGAAAAATAATGAAAAATAAATAAATAAATGTAAAATAAATTGTGACCCTCCATACCTCCTTGTTCACCCCTTAATCATTGTATGCTAAAATATTTTCCCTTCGTCCCTTCCTTTCTTGTTAATATGTTAGGAAGCTTTCAATTAAATATCAAAGCGGTCTTGAATGTTATAAAACTATAAAACAATATTATATGAACCAATCTGTTCTTAAAAACATATTCTTAGTTTTAAACAAAATATTTGAATTTTATTCTTCTTATCTAGAAATAATTACTAGATTATTTAATTTAATTATCTAGTTAATTTTTAAACACACTAAGAAAAAATAAATTTTGTTGGAATGCGGCCGCCTCAAGTATTCAGTGAAATAGATAGATAGATTTGGTAAAAAAGTAATGGCTCGAACACTTTTGAATATTATATCTAGATTACGTTACTAATTACAATTATTTACTTTTAATAAATCCATAGGCCTATTGATGAATATTTTATATCAAGCATAGTCGTATGCACGGGAGGGGAGGGGGTTCTGGGGGTCTGAACCCCTACCATTGAGAAATAAATGTACACTAGATAAAACAATACCAATATAATGAGACGGAAACAAAAATTGTTCCAGTAGTAGATTCGAGCGAGAAGCGACATTTGTAAGACTACTACTTGATAAATTCTTCCCTGAAGTTTAATGTATATCTTGGTCAAGCTGGGACAAGCTGTTGGTATCGATACGTCATGAACACTGCGAATGATTGTATGATTTTTTTTGTAACTGCATTTTTTTATTGACCCAATAAAATACAAATATTTTATATTATTGCTTAATGAAACATCTCAATAATAATGTAGGTGTCACCATAACTATACTACATAAGTTATTAAGTTATTGTATTGTTAACCAGTTAATTATACCTAATTATAAGAAAAAATATTATTGAACCCTCCCCCCTTTAACAAAAATCCTTCGTACGAACCTGCTTTCACACTACTATATTGCGGGAAATGGTGAAATGTTTTTTTAAAACTGATATTAACTAAAAAATTAAAAGCGTTTTGTCGACTCCACTATTTTACGAATCCGAATCAACGATTTACCTCCTAATACCGAATTTCAAATACAAATCCGAATCTTGAAAAATTTTGAGCATAAAAGAAAATATAAATTGAATAGAATAATAGAAAATACAAATAATAATTAAATGTTAACATTATTTATAATAGTCCATTCATTATAGAATTCATACATTCTGTTAAGTGATAAATTACTGGTCTGGGGCCTGGTCGTTAAGTTCATCCTATAATTATAAATGGTTCTGACCCAGTATTAGAGCTCTAAAACAAATTTCGCTTGAAAATTTGAAAAAGAAAAGTTAAAAAAAGAAGAATAAGGAGTCTTGAATCCTTGAATCGCAAATATCCTTAAAGATTGAAGGATCCCGTCCTTGGTTTTAATATAGCTCTATAGTATATCTATAATAAAATTGGATTGGGACAAATTTTACCTCATAGCTTCTGGATGGATTATTTTTTTAGAAGAGGCACCAGTAGAGCAAATNTAGAGCTCTAAAACAAATTTCGCTTGAAATATTAAAAAAAAAACATAATTAAGGATTTGAGTCTCGAAACAAAAATTTTTTCAGAACCTTGAATCTCAAATATTTTTAAGAATTCGAGGGATTTGAAGGACTTGAGGGTCCCATTCCTAATATTAACCTAAATTAAATCACCAAGGGTGCAAAGGACGCATACCAACAAATATACCAATTAGGGGGAGATTGAGGTTCGAATCCCGATTGGATGTACTGGGGTGGGTGGGGGGGTTCCAAAAATTGTTTTCTACTCTCCCTTCACACAAATTCGGGTACATTTCCTCTAAATATATTCTTCCTAATCCCTAAAACAATTAGTGTAAATTAGTACATAAACGTATAATCCAAACGAGTAGTAAAGACGTGGTGCTAAAAATAATAATAAAAAGCTTCCGAAAATGTTAAGAGAAAATAAAGGGAAGGGGGGATAATATTTGTGCACACATTGACTAAGGGGGAAAAAGGAAAGGAGTCATCCCTTTTTTCTACTATCATTCTTTTTTTTTTTGTCCAGTATTTTGTTACCATATTATTAATAATTAGTATTCGTAAGAGAGGGGAGCGGTGTACCTATACTATACAGAGTACAATTTGAGTTGTATGAAACTCTTGCACTGACCACAGTTAGCGTTATATATTTATATACATGATACAAATAGCATAATGACGTAATATACCCAGAACTGTTTTGTCGATATAATGTGCGTATAGCTAAGCCATATACCCAGGAATTGATTTTATAGAAGGTGATTTTCAATTTGATCTCACCATTCTTTCCCAAGGCAAATGCTGGTGTATTTAATAACAATTCAAATTTTTCTTCATGTATCCCGAAATTAGTGACAGCAAAACGCGTTGCAAAAAAAAATAATTAATTAATAATACTACAACGGCTTAGTTGTCTAAAGCTAAACTTATCAGTTTTGTTAATTGTCAAATATAAAAAAAATACTTCGAAGTGTATTTATTTTTTAAAATGTACATGTAGTTGTAGTTTTGAAAATATTCACTTTGTGAGAAATATAATCACTCGTAAGAAATGTATGACTGTACAGATGTAATTTTAACTATGTAAAATAAAGTTCTGTGTATAGTTTCAATATTAATTGTAACGTTGAAGACTTTCATTTTGATATCGAGATAGTTTACTCTTTTCTCGCTAGGTTACACTACCTAACTAAATAAATAAGCAACGAAGACCCTGAGCAAAGTTTCAAATTATATTTTAGTTCCTAAGTTCGCTCATAGGTCGCAGTGCTTCACCACCACACGCTACATTCTACCGCTACTAGATAGCAGACCAAGTTCGGTTGAGTGAAAAAGAAATAAGTATTGGAGAAGAACAATTTTTTTCCTTGATTTGTTTTGATAATTTGAATAATACAATAGCGTAATTGTATCAGGTTTGATCACATAACGACTCACCTAATACTCACACGAAAAATGTGACCCCTTGGGCAAACAAGTGTGATTAAAAATAAACTACTCATAATTATCAATATTCAAAAAGGTTATTTACATACGTATAATTAAAGTGACTGGGGAAAAAGTAAAAGATTTATTCCTATCTATCTTTCTTTGATAAACGGTAAAATAGTAAAATAAATATAACGATTTCTTAAAATGAAATAAATGTTGAGGTATCATCATTTTTTTTAAAACAATCAGTTGTTTAAAAATAAATTTGATTTTTGCAAACGTCTTGGGACTTTTACTTATTAGTAAAAAAACATTAACAGTTCAGACCCAAGAGTTCCATCTAATTAAAATACCTCAAATCTAGCCATACCGATGTTCATTGCCAGTTTTCTAAAATTCATCTCAATATAAATTTTAATAAAATTAAATGAAAAAAACTATCTCATCTCGGCATGGATCTTAAGCCAACTTTTGATTTTTACATTTATCGAAAAAATATTCTTTATAAAACAAATACAAGTTATTTAAATAATTATCCTTTTGATCCATATACTATAAGTTTTCAAAACTCACTATTAAAATGAATGCGGGATTTTTTGAAAGTTTGAAGTATTTCAAACATTTTAATTCAAACGGAGTAGTTCATGAATATTTGCATGATAAATAAAAATGTATGTATTTTTTTGAAAAAAAATAATTTATGTAAGAATAGAGAGATCAGTGAAAATTTCGTCACAAACTATAATATATAAGAAAGAGTGTACAATTGTGTTGTACCATTTATTTTACAGTAAATACCACCCATCTAGGCTAAGTTTTTTTGTGAGTACTGTATTACCTATTCCACTATATTTAAAAGTGGGGATTATTTAATAATCTACTCTTAATTTGGAAGCTAGAGTTAAAATCTAAAATAATACCACGAGGTATGACCATATAACACCTATATATCACATTTTAACCGAATCCGTCTTATAATTTCTGTTGTGGTCCCACGTACAGACTTACAGACAGAAAGAATTTGAAGGGTACAGGGGGAAAGTCACACCATACACATATTCCACGACAACAACTTTTATATCTCAAACACGTAAATATTTTATATCCAGAATTACTCTAAATATGACAGAGATCTCTTTTAACCATAATCTAAAGTGCAATAGAAAGGTCTCATGATTGTCTAACAGATGGCAGCACTAACTCAATTTCAGTTAAAAACATGATTTTCCACCTTTGTTTCTCTTTTAACCTTCATTTGTAAAACCCACTTTTATTGGTTTAGGGGCCACATAAATTTTCAAGATAATTCATAATCTCAAGGTTTATAATTTTCTCGATTACAATAACTTATTTAAATGAGAAAATAAAACAGATAAGGTGGAATAGAACGGGATGTGAGAAAAAGCAATTGTGTTTGCAGTTTTTATGGAAATATTGCTCCAGTACAAACATAGAATTTAATTTTCTTCACATGGTGATATCAAAATTTCTGGTCAAAATTTCTGTCAAGCGTGTCCTGGAATTTAATGACAACCTTTTCTCTTCTTTTAATAAGTGTCTCGTCTAATGACGCTATACTCATCACAGATATTCAACAAATGTTGTTATCAACATGTTAAGACCTCTGTGTTTGTACTGGAAAAATATTTTATTTATTGAAGTTGAAAAAAGTGGTGCCATAAAAACCGTAAAAAAGATTTACCTTTTATCGCGTTACCTTCCATCTAGAGATGTGAGACGGAATATTTTCCGTAGAAAATTTTCAATTATTGTTTCTGTAAAACAATTTAAACTGATTAAATGGAGCTATAATGTAGTTGAGATATAAATATCCTAAATGTCAACGTTTATACTTAAAATTAGTTTCTCCTGAGGTCATTATCACCAGAAACCTCATCAACCGAGCTTCGGTGGCCGCACGCTCTAACGCGCTACTCTCGCAATAGACTAGACTGCCGATGATAGGAAGATCGCTTTTCGTTACCAGTCGGTTGCACTGAGAGCGGTTTTTCCAAATAGTTTTCCACTCTCACGGGTGCAATTCTTCTGAATTCAACCTTCCTAATCCCTAACGTATTAGCGTAATTAGTACATAGGCGTACAAACCGAATGGGTAGTAAGACGCGGTGCTCAAAATAAATCATATTTCAATTTTGTATCATCAATAAGTTAATTAAAATAATTTTAAGGTTGGCCCGAGATTTGTCTCCACCCCTAACCCCCCTATCCTCTGTAGTTCCTATCTACACCTTCTCTGCCCCCTTCTTAAAACTCACTCTTCTCTTAAAACAATATATTTTGAAGTAAAATAGGCCTTAGGTGCCACCTCTACCATTTAGCCCCACAACCGCAAGCCGTCACTGCAGAAAATTTTCCGACTCAAAATTTTACGGATAATTTCATTTCTACTTCCATCCCACCTTAAGGACTAAAACAAGTTTCTGGATTAAACGTCATTTGGCTAACCCTGGGTGTAGGTTCTAGGGGTTGAGGACTATGGTATGAGGGTTGGGTGCCCGCCCATGGGTCTTTATTGGGAGTGTGAAAGCCCAGAGGGGCTTAGAAGCGACAGAGGGGAGGAGAGAGAGAGTGTCACTGGAAAAGTTGGGGCCACACCTTCAATCCTCAACACTTGTCCAAACAACCGGGTGCTTTCAGTTCTCCCTCCCCACAAGGGAGAATTTTGACAGCAATAAGGGTGAGGGCGAACGATTGACATACACACTAGGGATGTGAGAAAAATATCGAAACCTTACTATTATCTTGATTTTCTTACAAATGGACTTTTGCAGCACTTAAAAAAAAAAAAGGAAATACAAACCTATTTTATAGCGTTTAAAATTGATAAACATTTTACTATTGTATTACTAGTTTCTAGGCCAGTCTTACCCTCCCCACACAGACGGATGCTGGTACACTTCCTCTAAATTATACAATTACCCACATCCTTCCGACCCCTGGGCCACCACTTGTTGATAAAATGGCGAGGTCTGCTTGATATGCGGGTGTTCTAAAATAAAGTTCACCACCCACAGAAAAGTATCCAATCACTGAAATTCACCACCCACAGAAAAGTATCCAGGCACTAAAATTCCTTACTCACAGAAAAATATTTAGGCATTAATATATCTTAACCACAGAAAAGTGTCCAAGCATTAAAATTCACTACCCACAGAAAAGTATCCAGGCACTGAAATTCCTTATCTACATAAAAGTATCCAGGCACTAAAATTCTTTACCCCCTGAGAAGTATTCATGCATTAAAATTCATTACTCACAGAAAAGTATCCAAGCAATAAAATTCCTCACAGAAAAGTATTCAGTCACTGAAATTCCTTACCCACCCACATAAAAGTATCCAAGCATTAAAATTCATTACGTACAGAAAAATATTCAGGTACTGAAATTCCTTACTCACAGAAAGGTATCCAGCCACCGAAATTCCTTACCGACAGAAAATTATCCAAGCATTGAAATTCCAAGATAAAAGTATCTAGGTACCTACTGAAATTCCTTACCCACAGAAAAATATTCAGGTACTGAAACTCCTTTCTCACAGAAAGGTATCCAGGCACCGAAATTCCTTACCCACAGAAAAGTATCTAAGCATTAAAAATTCCAAGATAAAAGTATATAGGTACCTATTGAAATTCCTTACCCATAAAAAAGTATTCAGGTATTGAAATTCGTGGCCCACAAGAAAATGGTCCAAGCACTTAAATTCTCTACCCACTTAAATTCGTTACTCCCTGTCAATTTTTTTTAAATTTTACTCAGCAAAAAAAAAAATCCAAGCCTGGTTAGATGTTAAATAATTCATACCGAGAACTAAAATAACAATTTGCATCCTGTCCATGAACCGAGGCGTTCAGGCCGCACCAGTCACTCATAATCTCCAACAGATCATTTGAAACGGAGCAGGAAACGACTGGAAAAAGGACCAACAGCGACATCGAGTGGGAAGCTCCCTGGAAACGTCCCCGAGACCCGATGGTTGTTGATTGACGTAAGGCCCAACACTGGTCATTTATTGTTAGTGATTGGCTCTAATCTCAGCATCTTTAATCATGTTCTTTGAAAGCTAGTTACTGAGGCACTTACTTTTCCTCGAGTCCGTCGGACGAGGCGCATGCGCTGACAAGTTCATTTTGTAACGAGCGGTCCTGTCGGCGCTTTGCGGTGATTATTGTAACTCTCGAGAAGCCAAGGTGTAAAGATCAGTTCAGAAGGTAGCTTCGTTTTAGGTGGGGATGTGAGAAACGCGATAAATGGTCAGTGTATTTGCAATTTTTACATAACATTATTTGTGTAGGTAAAAATAAATCAAATATTTATCCAGTAGAAAGGCAAGAGTTTAGTTTTCTTCACGTGGTGATATCAACAGTTGTTGAATACCTGTCAAGGGTGTCCTGGAATTTAATGACAACTTTTTATCTACATTAAAAAAGTTGGTCATCTATCGCAGTTACACTTATGACAGATATTCAACATTAGTTGATATCACCATGTAAAGAAAATTAAATTATGGTTCTGCTGGTAAAATATTTTATTTATTTCAGCCAAAAAAAAAAGTTTCTGTATAAAAACTGCCAAAATACCTACCTTTTCTCGCGTCCCCTACATCCCCACCTTAAAGAAGTGTGGAAGGGAACGCAAGCTTAGGTTTAGTTTTTTTTACAGTTTTCATAACATAAAATAGGTTTTTGGATAAAATAAAATAAATGCTTTTATATGTTTATTTAATTTTCTACGTCTACTAATATGAATCAATATTTTATATTTGCTATAAACATAGTAACATCTGAGCGGAAAAATTTAAATCAAGATTAAAAAAGTTAGTTTCGAATTCCGCCATGCTCATGATAAATGTTGAGATTAAAATATGTAGAAAATTAAACTAAACGTATGACCTATTTATTGTTTATTCTCCATTCAACCTTAAATGAATCAACCCTCTCACTTGGTGATAGCAATTATATTTGTATTCTTTAAATTGAAAAAACAAAACATGGACACGGAAATCGAATCGGGGACCTTTGGTTTAGTACGTGAATGCTCTTAATACTGAGCTATCAATTTTAAAGAAAATGATATTTAGATGCGGCTATAGCCGTACTTCACAACTATAATAGTTTGTCTACTTGATCCATAATGATATAATACAGTAAGATATGACTAATTCGACACTTAAGTTAATTAACAAAATTGAATAGCTTGTACCCTCCATGATTCTCCGTGAAGTTCCTATTTAAATAAATGGTAAAAAATAATATTTAATTCATATTTTGGAAGGAAATATTTGGATGATTTGAAGCCTAGACAGTACATTGTTAATTTTTTCGAGTCACTATCTTTCTATTTTATATTTTTATAATTATTGGTGAGCTGGCGGTCTAGGGGTAAGGTGTCAGACTTCTATGCTGGCGGCCGGGGTTAAATCCTCGGTCCCAGCAAAGATTTATCTGATTACCAAACCCTTCCTTCACCTCTGACAAGACATCTTGTGAATGTGAGGAATGCCAGGCCTCCACCGTGGTTCGGATTCCACGTTAAACTGTAGGTCCTTCATTTCATCTCACAATCACCCTACCATTACACATTAGCGTAAGTGCGTATAACCCGAACGGGTAGTAAGACGCGGTGCTAATAATAATAATAATAATAATTTATATTTATTACTAAATAACCCCAAATTCCAAGCCAAGAATGTCGAATAGAGTTACTTATTGAATCAGAGTAGAAGAGAAAATCCCTACAATGATGGAAAACCTAAGAAGATGCACTGAATCCCAACTAGATAAGAAATGTGGAAGACAATATATTTAATGCAATCAGTGAACCTTAAGATTTGTTATTGCATAGTGAAAATCAAACTTAAACAAATCAGGATCACTGATTTTTTCCACTATCATGTAATTTAAGTGCAAAAACGATTTTAATCCTACCGTATATTAATTTTTCCAAGTTTTATATTTTGTCTTTAATTTTTATGGTTTTATTATGTATGTACAGGCCTATATTGTGTACGTATGTTTAATATAGCATCCTACTATTAAATGTGTGTCTTTATACTTAGCGTATTTTGAGGTTATTGATTTATTGTGTATCAGCTGTCAAGATCCTAAAAAAACAAACAGTTAATTCGAATTTTGGATGGCCAGAATTTTTTCAAATATCCTTTTGACCTTGAATTGAAAAAGCTCTACTGTAATTGCAAGATGGTTCTACTTATGCAAATTACATATTTCATTAAAATAGAATGCCACCCTCACTTTCAATCTACGCAAGAAATTAATAGTTGCTAACTAGGCTTTCTACCTTCGACAAAATAAAATAAGAGACTTTTTCAATGGTGGTGATGGTCATAAGGACTTTCTGACCAGGAATATTTTTTAAGCTATGGATACTATTTGGAGGTAATTTTTTTTTCTCCTAGGGAGTAAGAGAGGGAGGGATATAAATATATAAATTTGTCTAAAACACATTTATCCTTCAACGATTTTATCACCAAAAGCCGACTAGTACATAAAACAAATAATAGCACGGCTTCGCTCCTGATAGTAAATGGAATAAACAATTCATTTAATAATATAATTAATCGGTTCAGAAATTGCACTTTAAGTACGTTAATTTTTTTTAAACTCCAAATTATATATATACATAAATTGCTTGCACTTCGTGTGTATGTACAGTCCATAGACCCTACATTATGTGAATAATCCCCTAGTTGATAAAACTATTTTTATAAGTTAGAGGTCACTATTTTGTCTTTATTTTGGATGATTAGGTTTTCTTTTCTTGGTTTGCGTCATTTTTAGGTATTTTTAAGTCAATTTTAGACGTTTATGTTAAATAAGTATATTTTTAATACTTTCGATATTTTATAAATTCATAAAACTCACACCAATTTTTGTTTTGTTTTCAAAAAACAATGATAAGATAATGAAGGCAATGCACTTTGTATCATCTTTGCTTGTTTGTTTGTAAAATACACATTACTGGTGAGAGACTGCAACAAACTGAAGAGGGTTGCAATGGGAGATCGTAAATTAAGTTTAAGTTAAACTCAGCAGAATGCAGAGTTTAGCTGTTAACGGGTTTTCATTGCATATGCAGAATGTCCGGAAACTAATAGCCCAAACTGCCTATATAGCTCGTTTGAACCAATAGTAATACAGAATATCTATACATTTACACCCGGAAAACTACGATAATATCATTAAATTGTGTTTAAAGTTCTGGTGTACAGCGCCGGGAAACCAAAGTTTTCAAGCATGCATGTACAACAAGTTGCATAAGAGCTAGGTGTGCAGCACTGCACGTGTATTAGTGGCAAGCACTTTCTGTGATGTATGACCGTTATAACTTATTCGCATTTCTAAATAGACTGGTGTGTTGTTTACTATTTGTTACGGTATATTCTGCTTCCGTGCTCCAAGATGTCGAGGTTTGTAGCAACGCGTGCCTAACTCCTATGCAACCTGTTGTACACACATGCTTGAACAGCTTTGCTCTCCCGGCGCTCTACGCCAAGACTTTGAACACAATTTAATGGCATTAGCATAGTTTTCCTGCTGTAAGGGTATGGGGATTTTGTATTATATTTGGTTCAAACAAGTTATATGTGCAATTTGGGCTGTGCATTTCCGAACACCTGTATACGACCTAGCTTCCATTTGTAAAGTGTGTGCTTGGTTTCGTCTTACAAGGTGACCTGGCTGTCTAGGGGTAAGGTGTCGGACCTCTGTGCTGGGGGTCCGGGATTCAATCCCCGGTCCTGGCACAGATTTATCTGATTGCCAAACCCTTCCTTCACCTCTGACAAGACGTGTATTAATCACAACTTGTGAAATGTGTGGAAAGCCAGGCCTCCACCGTTTAGTTTATTTAGACATAGTTAAAATAAAAACATTACATTAGTACTACAATCAGTTAATACAATTTAGATAAACAACAAAACCCGGGGTGAACCAACTAGTTGAACAACAAATGGTAGGCGGTAATATATGGACATTAGGTTTAGGCGCTAAACTCGATGTAGTTAATAAATAAAAAGGAATTGTGAAATAGGAGAATAGAGTTAAGAAGGGTAGCACGCCCCAGTTTTTTTAAAATAGGTACTGGGGTTAGGTCTAGGATAATGTTCAGGTTGTCCCTTTTCACTTAGTTGAATATATTTATTTTTTTGTTAAGGTTATTATTCTAAGAACTGTTTTGTTATTTATCTAAATTGTATTGACTGATTGTAGTACTAATGTAATGTTTTTATTTTAACTATGTCTAAATAAACTAAACTNACATTAGGTTTAGGCGCTAAACTCGATGTAGTTAATAAATAAAAAGGAATTGTGAAATAGGAGAATAGAGTTAAGAAGGGTAGCACGCCCCAGTTTTTTTAAAATAGGTACTGGGGTTAGGTCTAGGATAATGTTCAGGTTGTCCCTTTTCACTTAGTTGAATATATTTATTTTTTTGTTAAGGTTATTATTCTAAGAACTGTTTTGTTATTTATCTAAATTGTATTGACTGATTGTAGTACTAATGTAATGTTTTTATTTTAACTATGTCTAAATAAACTAAACTAAACCTCCACCGTGGTTCGGATTCCACGTTAAGCTGTAGGTCCTTCATTTCATCTCACAGTCATCCTGTCATTACACATTAGTGTAAGTGCGTATAACCCGAAAGTGCAGTAAGACGTGATGTTAATATTAATAACAATAATAATAATAATAAGAAGAAGAATGATTTTGTCCTGTAACTTCATTACGAGTTTTTATTCGTATTTTTATGTATTATTTTTTTATAAATTTAAAGTATTTTTTCGGTCATTTTAAATAATTTTTAGATCATCAAAGTCCGGACCTTGGTTGTCAATATTGGTCACAAACAAAGTTTGTCTTCTCTAACCGTTCCTTTCTACATGAATCCAAAAAATAGTAAAAATATATAAATATATATTCAATGAATAATCCTGTTAAATACGGGAAATGGGTAGGTAATTAGGAAGGGGGTCTGTAAGCCCTAAATAAATAAATATATATATATATATATGTGTGTGTATTTATATGTGTGTAGGCCTACATGTGTGTTTATATGTATGTATATATATATCAATAACTCAACCTTCGTTAAGTCCTTGGGCCCAGTAAAACACTAATATTACAGACACACTCAAGAGCATAATGAGTACTAATATGGTACTCTCACAAAGTGAGCCGAGGAGCAAGAAGGGGCCAAGTCACATGATAACTCCAGGAGCTGTGTTATCACTAGGGACCGTATTTTGCCTATTTGCCTTTTCTTTTCCTTGATCGTTAGATAGAGGCAATTGATCTATATATGCATTTCATGATATTACGAGTACAATATTTTAATTTTACAGTGCTTATCACTGCCAATTATGTTGGGTTTTAACCTATTTAATGAATAAGAGCTTTAACGTGCCTATTTCAGGTTTGTCCTCTATCTTTTCCTTACTTTATAGACTTTCTGCTGAAAGAGAGAGTCGAGTTTCTTAGAAATTGTAATATGTGGCATACTTGCTTGGAGTAGGTTTGAAAAACGACACTTGTTAAAATAGTTTCCAATGAGTGTAAATTGGGTAGAACACAATATGAGCAGTGGCAGACAGCTTGGAAGGAAACAGAATGCCGTTGCAGGAGAAAAGTTAAACTTCTTTGGAAAAGGGAAATTTTAAATTTGGTCCCTTTACATACTTTACATGAAAAACATTTTATCCGAAAATATAACCTATTCTACTACTGAGAATATAGATAAGTATCTAATGATTCACATCTGTTGGTCGAATGGGTTAAGGCGTCACTCTTGCAGTAGACTGGACTGCCGTTGACAGGAAGATCGAGATTAGAATCTCAGTCCGATGTACTTAAGGTTTTTTACTAAGTTTTTTATACAAATGCATGTACACTTCCTCTAAATTCCACCTTCCCGACCCCTAGCATACTAGTGTAATTAGTACGGTATATGCGTATAACCCTAACTAGAAGTGAGACGTGGTACTAAAAAAACAGCAATGTGAATCGTTTTTAGGCAATAAAGTAGTGGGTAGTAAAATCAATTTACATTTCTTATTGTATTTTTTAGTGTGCCTATTCAACATCATCATCATCATTTGATGTTTCCACTTCTGTGGGTTGTCTGACACATCCTCTTCCATTCCTGTCGATATCTTCAAACTACTCCTTCAGCAACGCGTCTCCAATCCGCTCCTTTAGCCTCCATGTCCTTCTGTGCTTGGTCTATTCTCTAAGGCTTTATTAGACATTCTGTCTTCCTCCAATCTCATCACATGACCTAACCACAGCAACCTTTTCCTCTTCAGTGTCTCTTCTAATGGTATAACTTTTAAACCATCCCTAATTATTTCCTTCCTTGTCCTGTCTCTTCTTGTTACATTCTCAATACCTCTCAGGAACCTCATCTCTGATGCCTACAATCTACTTGAATCTCTCTTCGTCCATGTCCAGGTTTAAGAGCCATATGCCGATATTGGATGATAATATGCCTTATATACACGGTGACCATATTTATGACAGTGAAAATCGAGACAACTCGGCAACATTTTTCAAAAGTATCATAAGTGCATAAGCATAACATAAGGGATAAGCATAAGTAAGAACAAACATATCCCAAGATTTTATTTTTAGTATTTAAAAAAACATAAATTACAATAATATGTCATGGCTATAACACAAACAATCGCCAATGAGGACTTTTCAGCACCCCAAAAGTTGTTAATCAATGAGAATTCCCGCTCAACTGAAGCGTTGGTTCCTGATATGGAAAGAACAAATTCCACAAACATCTTAAGATTATGAACAGTTATCTCATCATTTTTCAAGTCTTGGAACATAGTCAACCAACCACCTTTGCTCCACCGAAATCTTCTTGTTTTGCCCATTCTGTCAAAGTACTGTCTTAGAAGTATCAGTTCAGCACACTTAGTTCATTGAACAAACCGTCAAATGAAATGGGTTGCATAATTTCTTGAAACAGAGTCCAACTTTCTTCTAATTCTTCCCATGTCAGCTATTTCTTTAAATCCATCCAACATAATTTACTCAAGATTTCTACATTTGACTTCCAGAGATCTAAATAGGTTATACAGTGGTCTTAGAAAGAACGCATAGTAAGCTTCAGGTATTGTAAATCACAGCCTTATACTGCAGCGTGTTTTCTTTGGAGCTCTTTAACTTTCATTGGTAGAAATAAAGATTGTTTTCTGTCAACCAAGTTTTTGTGTAAAATCAAATATTCATGTGCTGCCTCTGTTGCTGATACTTTATCTCATTCCATCATTTTTACAATTTCATTAAAAAGGGATGAAACATTGTTCAAGAACCATAGCCACAATTCTCCATTTGAGTCCTCAAAAAATTATTTTAACACAACAGGATGGTTTGATTGGGACATAAAATAGCTTTTGAGTGGCACAGTCATTTGTAGAGCACGCTCGAAAGCATGTAGAAGTCTAAGTCCTCGTATGTTCGAATAAGACAATGGTTTCTGGTACTCTATGTCAATGTATTCGCAGAGCTCCTTCAGTTCTGCCACTCGCAAAGGGTAAATGTGAAAACACTTAAACAATTTCACAATTATTACCTCGGCATCCACAGGAAATGTATCGGCAGCACTGTTAATTCAGCTATTGCCAACATGCACCATGCAACCTACAGCAACTAGGGATTTTTCAGTGCTTGCTGATAATTTACGAAATAGATTATTGCAGCCTTTTTTTTCTGCACCCCCAAAATTCGTATTGATGTTGTCTTTGGACATACCAACTAATTTATTGACCTGTTCATTACGACTTAAAACAGAAAAACATATTCGTTCAGTTGATCACTTGTTTGACATTTATACCAGTAGGACCATGAAATTATCTCACAGCGATTGGTACTAATTTTAGCACCATGGTTTGAGCTGTCAACCATTACTGTAAAACAAGACGTTTCACTCAATTCTCGCAACAACTGTCTTTAACATTCTGGAGCTAAGATTTTTTATTTTTTTTTACCATGGCTTCGCTTTTTGTTCTTGCAAAAGAGTATTTTGGCTCAAATAATGTGGAAATAAGTTTAGATGTGCAATCTAACGATCTAAAACTAACATTGTGTTTTATTGTGTGAAATGCAAGAGCTGCCTCTTTTGCTACAATCTCATTTCTGGCTAATTCATTCTTAGTAACAAACTTACCCATTGAAGATGTCATCGCAACAGCATTAACTCCAGCCAGGTATTTTTTAGTCTTCAAGTGAAGCTTGATGTCAGATAGGCCACCATGAGCAATATTAATCTCACTTGAACCTTGAGTGCAAAATGCAACATGTGGGCTATGTTCACGTTTCTTTAAGAAGGGATAGTTCTTTTGTTATACATTAAACAAACATTTGCGTTTTTTCGCTTATTTCTTTGCGATTTTCTTGCTATTACCACTCATTCTTTCGAAAAATAAAGACAGAGCAGCAAATCACCACACAAAATGCAAAAAACCAAACACGACGAAGCGTACCAGTAATAGAAAAGCACACGGTCACTGACTGTCACTACTCAGTATAAAAATGGAAACGAAAGCTCGCGTGACCTTGAAAGGTTGTGAAGAAGGGTGGGGTAGCATCCGGCCGCCCCATCGCCACCTACACCGGTCCAAAGGCAAAAACACACGGAGTTTATTCAGATACTCTCAATAAAAGTAAAATATTATAAATGTAACGATTTCGATATTTTTACTTTACTCTATAAACTTTTTCACTCAGTCGGACAATTCGTGACATTTTGTTCGCTATTCAGGACGATGGGACACAGCCCTTAAAATCGGGACTGTCCCGATTTTTTCGGGACATATGGTCACCGTACCTATATAACAAAGTTTTGGCCTCATTTCCTATATTGTGCCTATACTGGTGCCTAGATCGCATATTTTCGATGCGTATTTGCTTGCTTATTTTAAACCTATTTGGTACCTAGGATGAGCTGTTAATGTATACATGATGTTACATTGGGTGGTGGGGGAGGGGATTACAACACAGTGCTACGTAACACAGATCTTATACTTGAATTTTAATGTTAAATTTAAAACAATATTACATCTTACTGTCCGTTCAATTTATACGCCTTACTAATAAGGCTAATGTTCTAAAAATAAGGAAGGTTGATTTGGAGGAAGTGTACACGCATTTGCATGGAGGGCGAGAATGGAAGACCACCCTCAGTACACCCAACCGGTATTCGAACCCCGATCTTCCCTCATTGGTAGTCCAGTCTAGGGTGATAGTTACATCTTAGACTTTAGAGTATTGGAACATTCTACCACCGAAGCGGGTCACGTCATTGTTAAACACCCCTGACAGTGAGAAATAGGGGCTTCCTTGGGCTACGAGGCTTTTGATGGGTTTAGCACACAGCCCGCCGCGTCGTGGTTGTACCGCCCGCAGCCGCGCAGTCTGCTACCAGCTGCATAAATACTCGCGTATCTCACACACGCATACACACACATACACTCCCTGGTGTCGCTACAGGAAGAAAGAGCTCGTTACGGAGAGGGTAGGGGGGAGGGGAATCTCAAGTCAACAACAGCTAGAAGTCACGAACTACCGTTCTTTTTACCCTTCCTCCTCCTAGCCCCATCGGACTAAATCAGGCCTCAAGAGGGGTCTGGTGGGAGGGTATGGTTGTCAAAAGTGACGAAAACAAACTGGAGAACATCGAAAGCGTACAAGAGGGATAACACTTAAATCATAAAAACACCCAGACCTTGTATCAAAAACACCTAGGCCTTGTATCAAAAAGCACCTAGACTTTGTATCTAAAAAAGCGTCTAGACCTTTGTATTAAAAAAACCTAGACCTTGTATCAAAAGTGCACCTAGACTTCGTCTCAAAAGCTTACTTAATTTTTTAAAATCAAAAACGCACCTAGACCTTGTATCAAAAGCGTGCCTAGACCTTGTATCAAAGGCACACCTAAACCCTTGAATTGAAAGCGCACCGAGACCTTGTATCTAACTTGCACAGGGGAGTCAAAGGGTTGGTTGACCCCCAACCCCCACCCCCTTGTGAAAGCTAGAAAATTAATTTTAAAAAAAATGAAAGTTCAAATTTTACAAATAAAACACAATACAAATAAATTATATATATTTTTACGCGCAGACATCTTTTAAGCCGGGTCCACATGTATTCAATGTTTGATATGACTCGCGCAAGTGTGGAACAAAATATTCGTTTTCATGTACGAATATTTTGTCGTGCATAGCGAGTAACGAACATTGTTCCGCATAGAGGTTGTAGACTATCACACATCAAAGAAACTAATAATCGCCTGAGAGCAGTTCATCCCCGAATACCGACTATAGAGTATGTGTGAACAGCAGGAGTGGTGGAACTGTGGGGGATTCTGACCCCCTGGAAATAATTTGCCCCTCCCTAGAATAAATTCCCCCTTCCCCCAAAATATATCTCAAATCCTCTGATATTATTGAATATGAAGCTGAAATATGGCCTTAAATCAAATTCCAAATGACTTCTAGATGCATTCTATTGTCAAACATTTGCCGGAGAAGACGCTTAAAATAACTACTAGACTAGCGGCATCGAACTGGCAGAAAAAGTCAGGAGAGGAAAGTTCTAAATAGCTTCCAAGGTCATCCAAATTTAAAAAAACTTATAGGGGAAGACAAGTCCAAATAGCTTCTAGATACATGTCATTTTGATGAATTTACAGGCGAGGCCCACTCCAAATCACCTATTTTCTAACATAATTAAATTTTCAAAATTTTATCTTCTAGAAGTATCTACCTATCGTAAAACATTAAGGTGTGGATCGTTGTAAATAGCTACGAGGGGCATCCAAATTTCAAAAATGTATATGTGAGGAATACTTTAAATGGCCTATAAAATAATCTGATTAAAATAAATCAAGGCGAAGACTACTCATAGCTTCTAGAGTGAACCATTTTAAAAAAAAATTGTTGAAGGAGGGCCACCATAAATATTTTATAAAAACTATCTGATTTTTTAAAAAATTGGGGATGACCACGGTTTAAAACATACATAAGATCAAAATATGAATGAGAAAATAATAAATGGTTTTAATCAGAAATCTAACATTGTA
>CABEEJ010002437.1:0-51715 GCA_901482245.1 Timema douglasi
ACAAGTGGTAGGGAGAGCCAGCTACTGGTTCACTAAAGCCAATCCTTTGCTCGTGCACACAAGTGTGAAACTCTGCATAAGACACAGTGTTCTACTGATAACTTCAGTTCTCTTGGACTGGCTCATTTGCACTTGTCTGAAAGGGGCCTAATTGTACTGATAAACGTTTTGAAGTAAGAATAATAATAAAAAATAATTACCACCACCTGCTCTATAGCATTAGTGGTACTTACATGCATCCACTATCCATATCATGTCTCATTTAGTACAAATATATATCCGCCATTATTATGCCTCCAATAGTACAAATATATATCCACTATTATTATGCCTTCGGTAGAATAAGGATATATCCATTATCTTCACTATGCCACTAGTACAGAAATGCAAATGAATAACTTTTTTCACTTTTTCCTGCACTTTTTCGTCACTTTTCTAGTCACTATTTTAGAACACCTACTTTTATTCACTCTTACTACAAATTAAAACTTTCTTTTCACTTACAATTTATTTTTCTTGTAAAGAATACTATCATAATTTAGTACCTTAAATTATAAACAAATCGAACCTAAGTACAAAATATCATTGGTACATGTGCACACAGACACCATCAAATCTACCTGGAAGAAAATGAATGCATTTAAAATAAGAGTAGAGTATTTAAAAAATATATAAAAGGGAGGTAAGAAATCTGGTACACAAGATTAACTAAAACAGAAGTGAAACATTTAAGAAGCAGAAAAATGCAGAAATGCAAATAAATTGTTAACAAAAGCAAACCTGTTGTTAAGGCTTTGCAAAAGAATAATTGGTAGAGAAGTCTATTTCCAACTAGGCCTATACAAAAGAGAGAGAGAAAAAAATATTTATGATACAAAAAACCTTCAAAAGAAAATTTATAACACAAAATTCTTTAATAATTTCATTCTTTGATTTATTAAAACATAAAATATGATACAGTATTATTTTGTAAAGTTATTTTAAAAGTTCAATTGAAAGTTTATCTTAACTTTTTCGTTTTTTAAAAATCCACACACTCATTCTTGTCAATTTTAGTTTAGTCACTTTTAGAGACACTATGGTCACCTTAAGTCACTTTTCTCACTTATTTAAAGATACCTTATCTCTTGCATCCCGGCTTTAGTATAAATACAAGATACATCCACTAACTGTATCTCTCTGAACCTGTGTTTTATGTTCAAATAGCCCCACATACTCGGTCATCACATTTTCAAATCCTTGCTCAACAATGGAGTCTCATACTCAGGTGAATACAATTCAACCAAACTACTTCTTGAGAGCTAATATTAATTTATATTCCTTTCACAGTGGAGTAATTGCTCTTCATTTAACAACATGGGTTCATCAATTTTTGCCTGCAGTATGTGTGAAACTGTGAACAAACCTTATTCTTACAAAGATGAGTTTTTTCCATAAATATGAGTAAAGAACAACTCATCATTATGTACTGTTTCCAGCCTGTGGCCGGGTCTGTTTAGTAAAATGCCTCCATCTCCCTTTGACCTTCCACCATCATTCCTCCTGCACTTTCTTCCTCTCACTTGCACACTTGCTGCTATCTGTTCCACCCATCTCTTCCTTGGTCTCCCTTGTGATCTAATCCATACATAATTCATATCCATTAATCTTCTAAGAATATTCTCCTTACGTGCCCATACCATTTCATCCTTGATTCATCAACTATCTCATGTACCCACTTTTTATTCTACTCAATCAAAAGTATACAACGGTTGGATTGTGATCATAGGTTTTTTTTTGTGCACTCCTTACCACTCATCCTGGCTATCCACTATTGGGTAGAGATAAGGATGGTCTAATTTATAGGAAATATAACCACATTTGTTTGGAGAGATAGGGAAAGACTACTCTCATTACACCTGGCAGCTAGAATTTGATCCCCAACCATCTCGTCAGTTATCCAGTCTATTTTGGGTGATATGTTTCAGACTATGCAATCGCTAATTCAGGTAATTGGAGACGTTTAATCTGTTACAGAAATTTAATATTACATTCATAAGATTATTGATGTTTTCTATGTATTTTTAAATTTATTTTATAAAAACTCTTTATGCTGGCTGAACAAATAACAACTATCTTAGAAAAACGAAGGAATAATTTCAACATAAATTGCACTGTATCGAAATTATAACATAAATTTGTTTACTCTTTGTGATTGACGAATTTTGTGAATATTAAAGATTGCAACATTAGAAAAGAACAAAATAATGTTTTAGTCACAAGGCTTCATTTAATAATAATTAATAAAATGATAGAATATTAGGGAAATAGTAGAGAACAAATAAAAGTAAAAACACTAACACATATTTACACACACATCAATATTTCGATGCTATTATAGTATCTTCTTCAGGAAGTACTAGTTATTAGAGTCTAGTAGAGTTTAATTACCACTACTTCCTGAGAAAAATGCTAAAATAGCATCGAAATATCGAAGTGTGTGTAGTTATGTGTTAGTGTTTTTACTTTTATTTGTGCTCTATCATTTTCCTAATATTTTATCATTTTATTTATGACAAATTGTATTTGCTCAATGCACTTTATTTCATACATATCAATAATAATTATTTAATTAATTGAGCTTAAAATTGGATAAAATAGTGTGTTCAATTTAGTTTAATCTTGCATATTATAATATTAATTATGTTTTAATAAAATAGGTTAAAAAATGTTTTTGAAGTAGTGAAGACCATAGAGACAGAAAAAACAGTACACCTGGAGATGAATAATGTGATAAGTAAAGAGTGCCATGCTACTTTATATGACAGAATTTATCAAGATGAAGTGAAAGCTCTTGATTGTGAAGAGTTTCTCTTCAGTAGCCACAACTTTTCTTTGATACCCCTTGTAAGTATTACTTCTCAATAGTTATTTTATATTTTTTGTAAGGTACGATGTTTGTAAAAACTGTTTACATTTTTGGAATATCAACTATAAAATCTTTTTATTAATATTCATTAGATTAATTTATATGATTATTTGTGATAGTATTCAATTTTTGGTAAAGTTGTACAATTTGTTTTAATTTTGCATGAAAAACATATTTATATAATATAATAATAATAATATAAGCATTATAATTTGATTTTTATATAATGAAAAGACGTAATAGTTATTACAGGTTATGATATCTTATAAAGACAAATATGATACAATCATTTAAATTAAAACAAACATCTAAAACGTTTAATCTATATTAAAAATTGTGGACTTTTTTGAGTCAAATTGCATTAAAACAATGCTATGAGGGAATGATGTAATCAACATAAATTACGTGTCTTGTATTACTTGGGAATTTAAACAGAATTAACTGTGAGAATTTTGAAAATATATAAAAGGAAAAAAGATATGTAAAAATTGAATTCCTTCCTTATCTGTAATTCCCTGTTCATTGGATACTGCTGCAATTCCTGCAACGTTTTTAGAGCTTCAACATGTGCCAATGCTATCACGGCATCATTCTCAGGTCAAAGCTAAAAGCTATGTAGTTGAGTGTTCCGTGTTGTTTGAGAAAGGAAAAATAAAATAAAATAAAAGGAAAGAAAAACTTTCTCAAATAACATGGAACACTCGATTACATAGCTTTTTACTCTGACTTGGGGATGATGCTGTCGAAGCTCTAAAAACATTGAAGGGATTGCAGCAGTATCCAAGGAACAGGGAATAACAGGTAAGGAAGAAATTCAATTTTTACATATCTGTTTTCATTATATATATTTTCAAAATTCTCACAGTTAATTCTGTTTAAATTCCCAAGTAATACAAGACACGTAATATATGCATGATTACATCATCCCATCATAACATTGTTTTAATGCAATTTCACTCAAAAGTCCACAATTTGTAATATGTATTAAACTTTTTAGATGTTTGTTATAATTTCAATGATTGTATCATATTTGTCTTTATAAGATATCATAGCCTGTAATTACTATTACGTCTTTTCATTATATAAAAATCAAATTATAATGATTATATTATTATTATTATTATAATATTTTATAAATATGTTTTTCATGCAAAATTAAAACAAATTGTACAACTTTACCAAAAGTTGAATTCTCTCACAAATAATCTTAATCGTTCTTTATTATAATATTAAAATGTTTTTCTTTAATTTATATGGTCTTTATATAACATTCTAAGTTTGGTAAGTTAAACTCTTATGCTTTATCATGTTTACTAAGATTTGGTTTTGAATTCAAGACTTGAGATTTTTAGGTAAAATGAAGATTTGAATTAGAGAAAAAGTGGGTTCAATCCATCTCTACCCTAACATGTTTTTTGATCTAAACATTTTAAAACTTAAATTCTCAGAACAAAGATTTCATGTATATTTTGACAAAACATCCTGTGTTTGACATTGAAGCAATTGTTATATTTAAAATTTTACAATTATCTTAGTATTAGCTGCTATCATAGTTCGATTGAAAAATGTACACTTATCATAATTGATTAAAATAAAAGCCATACACCTTAAATGTCTACATTAATTCTATAAAAAGAATATTACTAACATAAATATTAATTTTTAAACAAAATTAATAACAAAAAAACAACATATTTACTCATTAGTAAAATAAGCTATTTTTTAACATCTCATTGAATTTACATTTTACAAGTGTAGACATCATCATACATTGTTTCAATACCTTTCTGTAACCACCCTAATTAATATTTGATATATATATATATATATATATATATATATATTTGAATTAATTTTTCACATTCTTTTCTTTGTGCATTTCATTTCAGACAGGAGAAGTTTGGCCTAATGCATTTGTGGAAATAACTATTGTCTTCAGTCCAAATGAAGCTAAAAATTTCCAAACAAAGTCATATTGTGATGTGACAGGTCTAGAGGATCGAATTCCTTTGATAATTACAGGTCGTGGACTGGGCCCCTTGATTGAACTCAACCTTGCATCTTTGGATATGTCACTGATTTACCTGTGTTCGGTTCATTCATATGAGGTATGAAGTAAATACAAACAGGGGTGTAAACTTTTTAAAAGGTCAATTGCAGAAATGAAATTTAAAAAAAAAGCAAAAGGAAAGAGGGTCAAACAAAATGGAAGAAAAAATAATCAAATACAGATTTACAAGCATTGAATATTCCCTACATAAATCAGTACTATATGAAATCTTAAATATAAAGGGATAATTTTAGTCCTTGAATTACTCAAATCCTTAAGGGTATTCAATATTCTAAGATTAAAAAAATATATTAGATTTTCCTTTTCTTTGAATTTTGGATCTTTATTTTATTTCAGAGCTATTTTATGACATTCACTTGTCGCTTAGCACAACTTGATTAAAAAATAAACCCCAGACCATTAATTTACCACTTAAGTGAATGTTGATTGATTTTATAACAAAAATTGTAGGCTAATCATTTCTCCCAAAGTAGTTGCATTTTCCCACAGCAACTGTATAATCTTTGTTAACAAAATCAGAATTTAAGAAAAAAAAAATACAATGTATAAAAGTTAACCTCTTATCTTTTTCATGTTTTCTAAGATTCAAATTCAAAATTTAGGATCTTTGAGTAAAATGAGAATTTGCATTTAAAAATTTTTTGTATTCAATATATCTATACTTTTATATATTTTTTTGTTTAAAAAATTTTAGGGGTGTGCGAATAGGATTATTTATCAAATCGAATAATTTCGAACCAAGTATAAAAAATTTGAACAAATACCGAATAGTACAAATCAAATAGATTTTTCCTACATTTTTGATAACAATAATTTAAATTAGTAATATCCTTTTGAAACTGTGGTTTTATATTTAAGTATGCAAGTTGCAAAAAATTACTTCAAAACATTGTTATTTGAGGTGGTATTAATAAAAAAAGACTGAATTTTTAAAAAAATCAGTGAATTGAAAGGAACTTTTGATCCAGTTTTTTAGACAACGGGTTACAACTGAATTACATTTTTTAAATTTTATGATACGTTTTTGAAAGAAATTTAAATTTAAAAATTGCATGGAGAATGTTTAACTTGGCAGTGTACAAATTATATTTCTTTGAATTAAAACATTATTATTATTATTATTATTATTATTATTATTATTATTATTATTATTAATAATAATATTATTAGAAAGGGTAAAATAATGGTGTGATTAATAAACAAGGTCATATTTTGATTCTTTCTTGGTTTCTATTATTTCAAAGTGTAGTTCTAATTTTCTAATATGTTTGTGTGATGATTAGTACTGAATCCAAAGTTTGGTTGGATCCTAAACAATTTCACTGTCAGCTGAAAACCTAGGCATTGCTGAAAAACTTACTAGGTAAATTAGGAGTACGGTAGTTTCTTGTTGCTTTCCTCATTGAGCCAAAAGGTACTAATGCACATCAGTTTTGCCAAGCCCAACAACTGTTCCTACAAGTGACATCTTCACTCGATTCATCACAGGGACTGGCTGTATACTGAATGTTATTACTAGTCTCACTCATACCTCTCCCACTTTCATATTATACAACAATACATTTAATAAAATAACACAACAGTAATGAATAATAGAATTATTTCTTGACCTGTTTAAATGTTCTCTAGGCTTGACACACTCCTTAAATGTTTTCTAGGTTTGACACCCCTTAAATATTATCTAGGCTCGACACCCCTTAAGTTGTCTATTCCTAAGTATCTAGATTTGACATCCTCTAAATGTTATCTAAAGTCCGTTCACCGTAGGAATTGTTTTCTGAAAGGCCTTTTACCCTACCAGAAATTTATTATATAGTAGAATATTGGAATGAAAAAAGACCTTCCAGAGAGTAATTCCTACCGTGAATGGAGTATAGGTTTGACACCCTTTAAATGTTATCTAGGTTTGACACCCCTTGAATGCTATCTAGATTTGACACCCCTTGAATGTCTAGGATTGACACCCTTGAATATTATTTAGGCTTGGCCCCCCTTGAATGCTATCTAGGTTTGAACCGCCTTAAATGTTTTCAAGGTTTGACATTTTTTAAATGGTATCTAGGTTTGACACCCCTTAAGAACTTTAAGCTTGGGTATCTAGGTTTGACTCCCCTTAAATGTTATCTAGGCTTGGGTATCTAGATTCTTAAAAAACATGATGAAATGGTAATAAGGAAGCAGATACACAATGTTTGTAGAATTCAATGTAAATTATTATTTAGGATAAAGATAATAAGAAATATTTTATAATGTGATAATAAACTTTAATGGTTAATCAAAGAAGATTAATTGAAGTGGGAATTGTCAATTTAACATTAACTCAACAGTTATATTAAAAAACTAATGTTGAATGTAAATTATTATATAGAAAGAGACATTAAATAGAATTAAGTTAAAAAATGTCATCGATTAACATATAACATCTTATATGTTAATCGATGGCATTTTTTAACTTAATTCTATTTAATGTCTCTTTCTATATAATAATTTACATTTATTAAGTTAAAAAATGTCATCGATTAACATATAACATCTTATATGTTAATCGATGACATTTTTAACTTAATTCTATTTAATGTCTCTTTCTATATAATAATTTACATCTTATATGTTAATCGATTACATTTTTTAACTTAATTCTATTTAATGTCTCTTTCTATATAATAATTTACATTCAACATTAGTTTTTTAATATAACTGTTAAGTTAATGTTAATTTGACAATTCCCACTTCAATTAATCTTCTTTGATTAACCATTAAAGTTTATTATCACATTATAAAATCTTTCTTATTATCTTTATCCTAAATAATAATTTACATTGAATTCTACAAACATTGGGTATCTAGGTTTGACATCCCGTATAATCTCTATTCCGTCTTGGTCGCCTCCCTGTCTGCTAACAACAGCCTAGCAGGTGCACTCAAATGTTTGACCTTGCAATATTGCCTTTCCTCTTTCATTTTCACAGGCTGTAAAATATGGTAGATTAGCTATTTCTATCCTTCTCTAAATGTTTTATTGCAAGTACTTTCACTAGTAGACCGAGCATGAGTGACGTAGCTCCCAACTGTTTGTCTCTCCATCAGCTTTTATAAAAAACCATCCCCCTTCTTCCAAACCTTAGGCTGGCCACAACCTCTTGCTTTCTGCTAACATTGGTATTCTCTCCTCCCTTCATATTGGACAAAGGACAAGCGTATTTTTAACTCTGAAGGGTCGATTACACTGGGCAAAATTACTAGCTACTCACCCGCGAAGTTATTCACTGCTATTAAACTCGCAGAATGTAATTGCAATGGCTAGTAAACTCACCGATTGCTCTATCCCAGTGATTAAAGTTGAACACTGGGCGACTTTACGAGCTACTCACTAGCTATTTAACCCTCTGGCTAGTAAAATCGCCCTGTGTAAAGTGAAGCTAGTAGACTAGTAAGAGTCGAAATGTCTAGTAAAGTAGTTTGTGCAGGAATTGTTGTCGTTGCTATTTTAATAAGAAAAAGACTGGCAGAGGGGTTGGAAAATGAAAACAGGAAAACAAGAAGAATGTGGGTAAGAAACTGGATCTCAAAACATAATAAATATGGTGCATCCAATACTCTACTGAAAGAATTAAAAGATGAAGACCCTGTAGCTTATAGGAATATTTTGAGAATAGACAGTGGTCAGTTCAATGATTTAATGCAAATGATTGATGGACTGATACGGAAACAAGAAACAAGACAAAGCTATTCATGAAAAAGGAAAACAAATCTACTGAGAAATGAAAACAACTCTACTGAGCGAGTGGGCGAGTTTGGTGGCTCACTATAATCGGCACTCGCCGAGATTGTTGGAACACGCTTACTCACGCATGAGTTTACAAGTCAGCGAGTAGCTAGTGATCTCACCCAGTGTAATCTACCCTATGGTCACCAGATTATCTGGCTACCTGCTTGTCTCGCGTATAGTAAACATACTGATCTGAACAGAACTTTTAAGAGATTTATGACACAACTAATTGCTATTGCTATTCGAAGGGTCTATTCTGAGCTTCGATTTGAATATTTGGCCATTAATTATTTGAAATTATTCGAAATTTCGAATACTCGAACACCCCTAAAAATATTCCAGGTTTAATTCTCATATTCACTCAAGTCTACCTATATTGACGAAATATCCTATGCATGACATAAAATAACCATTAAAGCAAGCATGTCAAACTTACAGCCTGCTGACTTTGTACGGCCTGCGTCCAAGGACATTTGATCAGTTTATACTTCAGCTACTCAATTCTCCCCCCTCAAGTCTATTAGTAATTATGTGTTGTCATTGTCAGTTTTCTGAGGAAACATACTAATTATATATTCTTGCTATTTAACCAAAGTTAGGCTTATTGTGTTCTTAATAGCATTGAGCATGCACTCTCTATTTGTCTATTGTAGGCTTAATTTATTGAATATTAATTATTACTATATTGTTTAGCTAAAATGTTTAATGATAAGAAAGTGTAGGGTTTTATGCTAATTATAAGTAACCCAAACCATGATCAAAACTGTAAGCAACATATATATACCAAATTTCAATTTATTAACTTAATTTTTAGGCATTTAAATTTTCAAGCTACTATTTTTCATTCTTATAAAGCTACTGTTAGAATATAGCTTTGTCTAAATCTATTACTATTACTTTTCACTCAAAAGTATCGGTTTTGTTTTATTTTATTTCTACCTAGAAGCTAGGTTCTATCTAAAGTTGCACATGGAGCCTAACAAAGTAAAGAAGAGGTTTGGCGCAGAACCACCAACCAATCAGCACTTAGCATTTGCCTTCTTTGATTCGAAACTGTAGTGGTGATGTTTGGGTAAGAGAATGGAACACAAACACTTTTCTCATGATACTAGTACCTACCAGACATGCAGAATTTTCCGATTAATTATAACAATGATTTCAAACCTCGGGGTCGCGGCGTTAATCTGAAGGGGTCGCAAGTTTTGTGAAGACTATAACCTTATACTGTATTTACTCTTTTACTAAATTTTTATGAGTATAGTTAAGCTCAAAATCGAAATTGAAACAAAATATTTTGGTTATCTAAATCTGACTGCATGTTTACCAACACAGTTTTGGCAGCCTCATATTTGGATGAGTGACACTGCAAGCATTCACTTTGTTCAAATGCAGAATATCCGCCAAGCTCGTCATTCTCTTCTGTGAGCTCTTGTTCGCTTTCATATAAAAACAGTGTGTTAGCGAAGCTGAGTCAACCTGCTTCCCTGAGTGGTCAACCACCGATCGTGCGCAGTGTGTGCTTACCTGGCAAGCTTGTGTATTGTTGTTTTGTAGTTTTCATTTCTGTACTGTTAACATAAGTTACCCTCCTTTGTTCACAAAAGTGCATGTGAATAACAACATAATTAATACTGACATGGATATATTCCTAAAAAGAAGTTCTGCTAGTTGCAGCAGGGGAGAGTCTGGTAAGAAAATAAAAGTTAGAAAGTATTTTTAAGATTCTTTATTGTTCGGCTCATTAGTGTTGAAAAAGATGGCGGGTTGAGATCCTTGTGCTTGCTGTGTTTGTCTGTTTTATCTTCAACGAATATGAAAACAAACTAGCTGAAGCGACACCTGGAATCAAAATACATTAGGCTTGCGGGAAAATCAGGTGTTTTTTTTAAGAAAAAATTGGAAGAATATTCTGGACAGACTAAATCAATAATAAAAATGACAAGTATTCCTACCAAGGGACTTCTGGCATCATACAAAGTTTCATATATTATCGCAAAATGTAAGAAGCCTAATTCTGTTGGAGAGACACTCATTCTGCCTGCTGCTATCGAAATCACTGAAATAATGTTTGACAAAGCATTTGAAGATCTAGTCTGGAAAATCCCTCTGGCAGATACACAGTAGAAAGATGGACATCTTACATGGGGCAGGACATACAAGAACAACTGACCAAAGCTTTGAAAAGTCAAAATTTTCAATACAGGTTGACAAAGCCACTGACTTGGTGAAGGATGCCCGCCTTGTAACTTATGTTCGCTACACCAATACCAGATCTGTCAAAGAGGACCTATTGTTCTGCAAGTCGATTTCAGGAAGAGCCGGTACTGAGGTCCTTTTCAAGCTTTTGGATGTTTTTTTGACAGCAAATGAGATTAAGTGGGAAAATTGTGTTGGGATGTGCAGTGTTGGTGCTCCTGCCATGTCTGTAGAAAGAAATGGTTTACAATCTCTCGTGAAAGGAAAGGCTCTTAACGCCATCTGGACTCACTGTATGAACCACAAGGAGTCACTTGCATCAAAAAAACGTGAGTACAGAACTAAGTGTTATCTTTAGTTCCATCATTAGAATAGTGAACTACATTAAGACAAGACCAACTGAATCGCGTTTGTTTGCTGGTTTATGCGAGGGAGCAGGTGCTTAACACAGTGCTCTCTTATACTATTCTGCTGCACGCTGGTTGTCACGTGGGAAAGTTCTCGCAAGGTTGTTTGAACTGAAGGATGAAATTAGTCTTTACCTCAAAGACAATGACTATCCCAGAAATAAAAATTAGATCAATGAGAGCAGTTTATTGTTAAAACTAGCGTTTCTTGCTGATATGTTTGAAAGACTTAATATTTTAAACACATCACTGCAGCTCACACAGTTTTGGCTTCAGGCTGAAAGTGAGCGCCCAACAATGAGTGCATAAGCTCTAGCAGTTCTCTTGCCGTTTTCCACGTCTTCTCTCTGCGAAACCGGATTTGGTGCTGTGACTACCATTAAAACTAAATATATAAATTGACTTAACGTAGAGCTGGATCTCAGATTGGCTATTTCTTCACTTGTTCCAAGGCTTAATAAACTATATGCATCAATTTAGGCTCAAAAATCCCATTGACTGTGCAGCTTATGTTAAGTTTCTTTCTACATTTTTTATGCTATTGATACATTTTGTTTTTTAAATTGTTCATTAAAAGTGAGTGATACATTTGATAATAGTTATATAATCATTTTATATCAATTCACAATCTAGGATCCAAAGGGGTCGCACTCCAAAAAAAGGTTGTAAATCACTTAATTACAAGCATATGTTATGTTGAAGAGTAGAGGTTACTGATTTTTTAAATTTAGCGTCGCTTATTACTACGCGTTTGGGTTATACACTCAAGTACTAATTACGCTAATGGGCTATGAATTAGGAAGGTTGAATTTAGAGGAAGTGAACCATCATTTGCTTCGAGGGAGAATGGAAAACCATTTAAGAAAAAACACCCCAGTTCACCTGACCGAGATTTGAACCTCGATCTCCTTGTCCTTGGTGGTCTAGCTAACACAAGGTTACTGTCGAAAAAGGGGCTGCCTTAGTGGTTTTACTAACAAATTCCATTACTATCAACTTAGTTAAATTTAGTAACTACCCACTTCTACCATGTGCTTCAGGAATGTGATTCGCTATATGTTTGTTTAACTATTGGGGCATTCCATGAGAAAGTGAGCCCCAACACATATTTCTTAAGGTGAAAAAAAAACTAATTTCAATATATTTTATAATTTAAAACCCCAAAATTACCACTGCATGGGAAAAAACCTGATAGTTATTTTTTAACCATGTACTTGACGTTTGTGTTTGCACTCGCCTGCTTGGAACATAGTTTTGGCAACACTGCAGAAGAATCTTTGTTTACATTTGGGAGAAGATTATGTGTTGAGCTGATGCCCTCATATTTGTACTACAGGTTCCACATATAATGATTTTGATTAGGTAAGCATTTTGATCATTATCTAAAAATGAAAAAAGAGTGATTGAGATGTCCCACCCGTGACAAAAAAACATATAAAAGTTAGTCTATAGTGAAATTAGTTTGGAGGTTAAGTTTGTAACTTTGTAAAAGTCAACAATTTCTTATGTTAAACACATTTCTCAAATATTTTTCCTATAAAACTGACGAATCACAAGATTTTAAACATTTTAGTTTGTCCCACCCGTGACAGTGGATGTCACTGGTGGGACAAAAGTTATGTTTGGCCCCAATTTCATGGTAATTTGCTGGTTATAGCCATGTGTCTGCACAATGGGATAAACTTCCTTTATGATATTTATTTTTTCTTTAAATTAACCATTGGAATTAAATGTCTTGAACCTTTTTTAAAGTAGGCCTATATTTGAGCCATAGGCATAGGCCTATATCTTGTGTGCAGTCCCTAGGAAAAGCAGTAGGTCAAGTTAAAAAAAAATCTTCCCTGCAGCCCCAGGAAAAAGACTGCCTGTCATTAAAAAAAACTAGTGTATGAGAATTTTAACAAATTCCATGCTAAAACTATTCTTGACAATAAAATGGAGAAAAAAGAAGTTAAGCATGCATTATCTAAAGAAACAATAGAAAAAGTAAAAACTTTCTATCAATGTGATGATATTAGTCACCAGTCTCCAGGCATAAAATATATTAAAACTATCAAAAACCCCAAAAGAGGAGGGAGGGTATTGTATCAAAAGCGCTACATGAACATGACTGTTAAGGAGGCGTATTCCTTATTTGTGTCAGAAAATCATGATATTAAAGTGAAAATAGCCAAGTTTTATGACCTTCGCCCCACTTATGTTCTCTTGACTAGTAAGATGCCACACAATGTGTGTGTTTGCAAATAGCACAGCAATTTTAATTACATTGTTGAAGCCCTGAACAAGAAAGTTAAGTACTTTTCAAATTCTGATGCTAAACTACTTGAAATGATTTGTTGTGACATAAAAAATGAAAAATGCCTGCTTGGGAACTGTAGCAGATGTATCACTGACCACCTCACTTTAATTGATTAAGATGTCTCCTGCAATCTTACTTGAAGTAAATGGACTGAGATTGAAGGACACTTAAAATAGTTGCAACTGATGGAACACTTGAGGAAGCTGTTCATGAGCTTAACTCCCAGCTGCTTCATTTCAAGACACATGTGAATGTTAAGAGAATCCAATCTCAAACATTCATTGGGTTAAAACAGACCTTGCAGGCAGGTGAGGTTGTGTTGCATATTGACTTTGCAGAAAACTATTCAGCCACTACACAGGATGAAACTCACTCAGCACACTGGAGTCATAAGTAGATCACAGTCTTTACTGCTTGCGCCTGGCTCCCTGGTGATGAAATTTGTTCTTTTGCAATTGTAACTGATATTTTGAGCCATTATAAGTATGCTGTTTTTGCCTGTCTTAAGAGAATCACCAGTGAGTTGAAACAGAAATTAAATGATCTACGGGAAATAAAGATATTCTCTGATAGGGCAGCATCCCAATTTAAAAATTGGTTCACACTAAAAAAACCTTTTGTTTTATGCCAGATGACTTCAATGTAGAGTGGTTCTTTTTTGCCACTCTCACGGTAAGGAAGCTGTTGATGGAGTTGGTGTAGTTGTGAAAGGGGCTGTTTGGAGCAGAATGAAACAACGCCAAGGTTCAAATTGATAATGCTAGGGATTTTTTAGAAGCGGCTTGCTCTTCAGTAGCAAATGTCAAAATAATACACCTTTTACCGGGAAAAGTCGAAATAAATAAAGATATGATGGGTGACAGATGGAGGTTTTTAAATGGTATTGACAAGCTATAGTCGCTACATTTTTTGAAGGTTGGAGCTTTCCAAGTCCAGAGTTTTCAAGCTTGACTTCTTAGATTTCTACCCGGAGAGCGATTCTGGCAATGCAGCTCGTGAAACTTCTCCATTGGATGCATCCAACAGCATGGTTCCAACAAAGGGTCCTACAGTTGCATACATAATGGCAGGTTCTTTTTGCTAGTCGAATTCACAACCTCCAAAAGCAAGAAGACTGACATTTCAACTAAGTACAGATATGCTGGTATTGCTCAGACCTCTATAAAAGATGATAGGGAGGTAAAAGTAATGTTTTTGAGGAATGTTGGGGACAGTGGCAACCAATTTAAAACCAATGAAAAAGACATTTCATTTGTGACATTTTACCAGATCCTTGACATATTACAAACACCAGAGATAAAAAATGTCAAAAACAGTATTTCTATAAATTCCCTGGTGAAGTAGATGTGTATGAACAGTGAAATCTAATTCATTTACTTTTAAATGTGTTTAATAAGAATCAGAGAGAAAATAATTTGGAAGAAACTTTTGAACTGGTTCAATAGATTATTAATCATATCTATAAGTTACATAATGTGTTTCAGAATGATTTTAATATGTCTTTGTAATGATTGCTGTTCTTTTAAAGACATTAGATAGGTGTCCCACCCGTGACACAGTAAATATTAATATATACAAAATTATTGTAATTTTTTTACTTAGTTTTTAATTGCAATGTGTAGGTCGAACATTAATTACTTCAGAATTAATGACATTATATATTTTTTGCTCATTAATTCATAGAGTTTTCTTAAAACCCTCTGCTGTGTTACAAGACATGTCTTTTTTTTCTTCCCACCCGTGACAATAGTTTAAAGTTAATTAATTTCACATCTGAAATGTGAAATATATTTTTATCGTAGCCAGGTGGTGCAGCTATGAGTAAGCAATTGCTATCATACCATATTGACAAAATATAATGTATATTGTATGAGATATTTACTGTCAAAATAAGAAAAGCGTAGTGCAAGTGTCCCACCCGTGACGATGGAATGCCCCTATTATACAATACATGAATAAAGGAAGATTGTAACTGCCCTGGATGTAGTATCTTGTCAAGGTTGTAATATTTACAGCTTATGGCACACTATCCCTCATGTAAACTAATTTTACAATGTTGTTTATGATTTTATAACTGCGACAAATATTCAAATTATACATCAAGGAAGCACATCTTATAATTTAGTTTTGAACACTGTAATTGTTTCAAATATTAAAAATATAGCTCACATCATCAACCCTCTTATCATTTTTATCTAACCTCACTTCCCCACCCTCATAAGTGAAAAACCTTCGATGGGATCTATGATGCTCTACTCAATATACTGACTGCTGTGTAACAACGACTACTATCAAAATGGATGTAAAGAAGAGAATAAAGAGGTGGTGAAGAAGTGACTAGGTACAATTTATTTTTCAGCCATTATTATAGTAGGAAAATAGCGGTATCCATGTGTGGTTATTACAATTGAGTGCACGGTAAATGTAGTGGAATAACTTAGGCAAACTCATAGATGATGGTAGATGATTTTTAGAGATAGAAAAAAGTATATTGTAGAAGTTATAAGAACTAAGTAGCACAAAATATAAAACCTTTGATTATTTATTGCCACCCTTTCCTTAGACATTTATAAAAATACAGATCAATGCTGCTTTTTAGATCACTGTAAACCCCCTCTTTCATCATCACTCAAAAATAACAGTCAGGGATGGTAACAAGAGAGTTATTTTATTCAAGTAACAAACTATATACAACTTTATGAGATGAGTGAGAAAGCTCAAAGCGTTAGACGCGAAAATTAATTTGAAGTGAACTTGCTTTAATTGTCACACACAGGTTTTATGAACCATAGAAAGTACTTCAAGTAAAAAACGGCATTATACAATGTTAGAGAAGAAATAAAGGTAAGTTCCAACGTGACAAGTTGGCAGGACTGTTTCGTACTAGACATAGCTACAGATAATCAACATATAATACTTGCAAGCCACCTACTCTTGCCCATAAATGGTGGTTCAACACACATGATATAATATATTTTAAATTCGCCTTCATAACAATTTCTGTTTGATATCCTTAGCCCTGTAATAATTGAAATCTACAGGTTAATCAAAGATCCTAGGCATTAATAACTAATCAGGGATACAATCTTATAAATATAAAATAATTATTTAATGGCCCTTTTTGGCAACTCTTGATTAGTTGAAACAATAACAGTATGGCTCTATTCAATTTTATCGTCATCTCAACTGAACAGGACTATATTTGAAATCACCCGCCAAAACATCAAACTATAATTTTGAAAACGACGCTGCCAAGCGGCTTGCTCAAACATTTAATTATTAAAGCAAAGTCTACAGTACAATCTTGCCAACTTGTGACCCCTTCTTTAACTAACAAACAATAAACTTTAAACATTATCAACAATATTAAAGAATCTCCCAATAAATGACAAGATGATTTTAATCCTACAAAATATTAAAAATTAGTAGATCTGACTGAACGACGCTATAAGTTAATAACCTCCCCAAATGAAAAAAAAAACGTTAAGTGGATAAGCTGAAATTTCAAGTAAAAACACTGATACCAAATGCCCCCACCCCACCCCCCTAAAGAGATCATAATGCAAAGATAGGACATACGGTTGGAACTAATCGTGCAAAGATTTAAAATATTTCCATGGTCTTAGGAGCCAAAATATACTTAGTCCATCAGATGTGAATTCCATGTTAATAATCAATAATTTTAAATTGTATAAGTTCAGAAACGATAATTTTGAATAGGTTGGAAATAGTTTAAATCCAAAGGGAATTTAGAACACACTAACATTAATCAGCTTATGACAACGTCGCTCACCTTGAAGCCATTGTGTAATATGTGACTACATCGCCGTTCGGCTGTTGCCCGGCTCAGAATATCCACCTTGACAGTTACGCCAAGCTAGGCCATCTGCGAAAGGGCTGATTATGCTTTGTGAGTTACAGGCAGCAGTCGCTAGCCCTTATCCTCATGATGTGAGGGTGAAACCGTTGAAATGATGCTGCAATAAAATACAATGTTATAAATTAGTACCCTGTGAGTAAAAATAGTGGTGATTGTGAATGATCTCGCTGTGGTACAGAGGTTTGGAAGGATTTTCTTTTCTTAGGATGAGGAAGGTTGTTTTAGTAGGAATAATCGATTGTGATTGATGGCGTAATGTGAGTTCGGGAATGGTTTGGTAGGCTTAACTGGTTTAGGAGTGGTTTTTAAGCGGATGGTTACATTTCCATTCCCCATCAGGGGCCGACCACGTCGCCAGGCTTATCCTCTGGCTCGTAGAGAACCTAGTCGGTTGTCCCTGTGGAGTCCGGCGGTGGAAAAGGTAATAAGAGTTGCTTGTTGGGGTAGGATTTTCTTTTCTTGGGATTTGGAGTGAGGTGGATACATTTCCATTCACCATCTGGCGCCAGAATTATCATCTGGCTAGTAGACAACCTAGACGGTTATCCCAGTGGCGTCCGGCCGTGACTAAGGTAGTAATGGCGTGAAATGAGCGATTGTGCGTGAAAGTTGTACCGTGCCTTCGAGAAGATAGTCCGCGTCCACCGTGCTTCATGGCATAGGGACTTTAAAAAAAATGCTTATAACTAATGGTGTTTAACTAAAATTAAAGATTTTTTTTGTTTTATATAGTTTTAATCATTTTTTTTAAATGTGTTATTTGTTTGTCACTATGCCAGTCTAGGTTTTTTGTATTTCCTGGTGTCTTTTGGGTCGTAGCGTCCTAGTGATCTTATAATTGTGTTTGTGTGCGTGTTGCTTTGTTCGTAGAACCTCTTGTTTCTATCCCTGTATATTTCTTGTAATAGTCTGCTCTTTGTCATGGTGTGTAGAGCATTTGTTCTGGTGTAGAGGTTGGTCCCGGTTATTGTTCTGAGAATTTTGTTTTGAGTAGTTTGCCGTTTATTTAGTAAGTGTGCTGATGCGTAGCTCCAGGCTACGCAATTGTATACTATGATCGGCTGAATGACTGATCTGTAGATAATTAGTTTGGTGTGTTCCGTTAACTGGTTACCTTTTAATAGTGGTTAGAGTTGCATGAATCTGCCTAGCGCTTTTGTGTTTGTTTGTTCTATGTGTTTTCTCCAAGTTAATCTCTTATCTATTGTTATGATTAGATATTTTACGTATATCTGTATTGGTATTTCTGTATTAAATAATATGAAAGGAGCTGTTGGGTTTTGAAAGCTTTTAGATATTACCAATGCTGCTGATTTGTCTGGGTTTACTTTAATTCTCCATTTAGAGAACCATTCCTGTAGTGTTACCAAGTATCTTTGAATTCCTAGACTTGAGAAGTTTATGTTTCTGTTTTGTGCGTAAACCATGGTATCGTCTGCAAATTGCCTAACTTTGACTCTCGAGTCGGAGGGTATGTCTGATACGTAAATGTTGTAGAGGTGTGGTGATAGCGTGGAACCTTGGGGGACTCCCGCCCTGATTGGGTGTGTTGGGGACATTTTACCCTCCATTGTTACCTTGAATGTTCTCAGACTAAGGAAGCTGGCGATTGTGTGAACGAACCATGAGGGGAAGCCAAGTATGATTAATTTGTGGAGTAGGCCGATATGCCACACTTTATCGAAAGTTTTCTCTATATCTAGAAATATAGCGATTAGATACTGTTTTTCTTCGAAAGCCAGAGTGGCGTCTTCTACTAGATTTATTATTGGGTGGGTGGTGGAGTGCTTATTATTGAAGCCGAATTGAAGTTCTGGGATAATTTTTAAACTGTCAGTGATTTGTTTTAGTCTTCTAAGGATAATTTTTTCAAATAATTTACTGAGTGTGGGGAGGAGACTGATTGGTCTTCTGTTTTGGGGAAACATAGGGTCTTTACCAGGTTTGGGGATTGTTATCGCTTTCGCCAGCTTCCAGTCGTCCGGGAAATGGCAGAGATAGAGTAGTGTGCTTAGTATAGCCAAGAGTACCCGCACTGCCCTTGGTGGTAAGTGTTGTACTATCTCGTTCGTGATATTGTCGTGTCCTGGAGCTTTTTTTATGTGAAGTTCCTGTATAGTAGATGTAAGTTCTTCGAGTGTGATGTCGTCTGCCTGCGTGTTGTTTGGTTTGAATAAGTATTCCTTCACTGATATGGTGGCTTCCCTGGTGAAATTAGTTTTTTGTGGTCTTTGGTTGGGTGTGAACTGTTTTTCTAGTGTGTTGGCTATGACCTTCGCTTTCTCCGAGCTTTTGTAGGCCACGCCATTTTCCCTGTGTATGGCTGGTACTGATCTGATTCTATTATTTCCCCTTAGTTGTTATTGTTATTCTCCATGTTTTGCTAGTGTCGGTGGCTGCCTCTGTGACATAAGTGTTCCATCTGTCTAACCTGATGTTTTTAACTGTTCTCCTAACCTATGCTTTTAATTTATTGTAGGCTGCCCTTTGTTGGGGTTTCTGAATGTTTGCCAGTCCCTCCTAGCTTCCCTTTTTTCAGCTATGAGGAAATATAATGGTGGGTTATTTTTCCGGAGGTCGTGTGTGATTGGTTCCCTCACTGTACTCTGTTTGTAGGCCTGTTGTACGGTCGACGTGAGCAAGTGAAGCGTTGCTTCGGCTTCTTCCGTGTCTCGTATGTGGTGTACCTCCGGAAGTTTGTCTTCCATTGCTGTTTTGAAAGTGTCCCAATTACATGTTATTTGGTTGTTAGTGAGCCCTCTTATCTCAATATCTGCGGTAATTCTTATCTCGCAAAATATTAGGCTATGGTCTGAGTCTAATTCGTGTAAAACCGTGAGGTCTTCTGGTGTGATGCCTATATATGTTAGAACTACATTTATTATATCTGGTTTGTGTAGGTAGTTTGAAGGGTAAAATGTCGGTTCGTTTGGTTCGATCCCTAGGTAGTCGTTGTTGTCCGCGTGTTCGTTAAGTGTGCGCCCGTATGCTGTCGTCGTTCTACTGTTCCAGTTTGTGTGTTTAGAGTTTAGGTCCCCTGCCAGTACTATGTTCCCTGTCTGTGTAAGTTCGTCCAAGTCTTGTGTCTGTAGCGTCGCCTGCGGCGGCTTGTATATGGCCTCGAATAGAATACTTCCCCTGCGAGTGTTGACATTTACAGCTGTAGCTTCTATTGTTATTAAATCTTTAAAATGGTGTTGATAGTGTGGGAGGTTTCTTTTGATAAAGACAGCTGTCCCCCCTCCTGTTTTGTTCACTCTAACTGTCCTGTAGGTTCCGTAGCCATAAAAGTAGACTTTTTTGTTGGATTTAAGTGTGTTTCATTTATATTGCATAAGTGTTCAGTAGATCTTCTAATTCTTTTGCTTGCTGGAGTATTCCATTCTCGTTCCACACAAAAACGCGCAGTATGTCCTTAGTCCGTGTCTTCCTTGTGTCCATCATTAGTCAGTAGATAAATAGTTAGTCAGACCTTCTATGACAATCATTAATTTTTCTGTTGTGTCTTTTGCTTGCCTAAGCTGTGTAAGGAATGGTTTAAAGTGGGTTATCAATTTAATTATGTTTAATTCCTTAAAAAAATTAAATAACTACTTGATTGCGGAGGCTGTGGAGGTTTTTTCATGGGTGGCTTGTTGTGGTGGGGCGTGTTGCTTGCCGCACAACCTGGCTGTATTGCCGGCTTGTTGACGCGACCCCAGATTGGCGCGTTTCGGCCACTGTCTTTGGTCGTTGGGGAAGAGAGTGGAAGTCTCTGCCGGTGGCTTTGGGGTGTGGGGGGATCCATCTCTGTTGGGTGAGGGCTTCCTGCTTTGCAGTGTGGAGTGGGAGTTTCTCGTCTAAGAGTTTCCTGTACACGGGGCATTTGCTGTAGTTGGCAGAGTGATCCCCTCTACAGTTCACACATTGTGCCGGGGTGGTGGTGTCCTTCTTTGTGCAGTCCTTGGTGTCGTGCGCTGACAGGCATTTGACAAAACGGGGGTTGTTTTGACAGTTGTTGCGGGTATGTCCGAATCTCTGACATTTATGGCATTGAGCAATTTTGTTTAGGGGGGTGGGGTAGTGTATGGTTCAACTTTCACTCTGGTATTGTTAATGAACTTAGTCTTATATATGTCTGTGACCTGGTTGTTCTTTGCAAGTGTCACCTGGAATGTCAGGAGAAGTGTGACCGTCTGAGTAGTGCCTGTAGCCGGTGTTTTTGTACTGAATTGCCTGATATGTGTCACGGGGTAGCCTAGCCCCACAAGTTCCTGCTGTAGATCCTCCGTGGGCATGTTGAGTGGAAGCCCCTTGACGACCACGTGGACCGGCTTGTCTTTTGAGAGTGAGTAGGTGTGGTATTCCTGCTTTAAGTCTTTCAGCAGGTGCTGCATCAAGTCGAAGTTTTGTAGTGGTGTGTATTTTAAGACCGTCCTTTAGGAAGTACACGTTGGTATTATTTCCCAGTTCCTTAGCGTACTTGGTGATCTTCATGTAGTGTTGTGTCCCTCTTGTTACAATCGGTGGCAGTCTTATTTTGGGTGTCTCAGCTGGTGTGTCGTCAGTCATGGTCACATCGTTTTCATTTTCGGCCCTTTTCAGGGCGTCAAATTGGTTTGAGGTCGTGATGGGTTTTTTTGAATGTTGTTTTTGGTCCACTTTGCATTTCCTTTTTCTATTGAGTTTACTGGCCAGTGTGAAAGTCCCTTGTCCGTCCGTGTCTGATTCCATCTCTGAGTAGTCGCTGGTCGAGAGTTCTGCTGTCAATGATGATTTGAAGTTAAGTGTGGCAGTGGTGGTTGCCATTTCGCACGGCCCTGAAAAGGGCAGGCTAGTGGCCAGTGTGGAGGGGCTAATGTGCCCCTCTCTGTGCAGTGCTGGGGGGATTTGTATGTTGTCTGGTGTCCCGGAGTACAGACTCCGGCTGCGATGCATTGCTTCGCAGCCGGTTCCACTTTACGCCTTGCTGTAGCTTGTTGACACCGTTAGGTTACCACTACAGCAAATAGCACCGGTACGTCTGTCCCGGGTTTAGTATGTGTAATATGCGGGTTCCCTGGAGGGTGTTTTAGATGGATGCCTAGACAATTTGCTCAAGTGGGGCACGTCCTTCCTCCTCGAAGTCTTGGCACCTATATATGACTACATCACAGAATCTTACCATTATATATCCTATGAATCTACCTCGTGCGCTCAAGGCGTGGGAACAGTAGGAGGGAGGGGTAAGGGGTAGCATGAGTCTAGATCATACTGGAACATACCACACCTTTCTAAGCTAGTGTGGAAAGAACAGTTCTATGAGTTTGCTGAACACAGCCGATAGAGCGCAGCGCGCATATCGTTCTTCCTCTTTTCTTTGGGCGCGGCCTGGTACTCACGACGGGGAATGAACCAAGGGCCTCGATTTAGTCAAGTATTAGACAGTGCCACGATCTGTTGTAGAGTCGCGTTCTTGCTGAGATGAGTCAACTGAGGTCAGTGTGGTGAGTGAAGCGACCTCTAATTGTTTACTTGTGACAAGGTTACTTCACTAATTACTATAAAGTAGAGTCTAGGAAACTCGACCTAATATGAACTGAGATGATGTAGAGTTATTGAAATGTCAAGTTTTAAGAATGAACTTGGATAATAACCATGTTTACTAAACAAGGATGAATCAAAGTACAGTATTGAATATTATAGGTACATTTGTACTGTACTGTACTGTAGTATTGTATGGTACAGTAACAGTAATATATATAAAAACAATATATTATGTGTTAATATAATGGTGTATACACGTGTAATATACAGAAATGCAGTACAGTACTGTACATATAGTATCGTATTGATTCAAATAACGTGTTACTGAATTGGAAAACTAACAAACATAGAACTTGTAAAAACGCCACAGGACTGTTCCATTAGAGTTACACAAACAAACTGAGAGGTTATACAGTTGAATGACCTTGGATTGTGATAACTGGCGCCAACAACTGTGTGCACGTACGCGTGTCGGGTTAAACGAAATGTCAAGTTGTCAAGTATCAAATTTTCGAGACTACTGTATATCACCATGTTAATTTTAGGACTAATATATTTTTATATTGATACAGGTGATTGCCCACAACAAGGGGGACATCCCTGGTACAATCGTGTTTATTGAAAACCCCCTGGTATTTGGTGGTAAGGTGGAGTGTACCCCTCGCAGTTACATGCTGGTCCCTGGGGATTATAAAGTGTTTGTTTTGAACTTCTCCTCTGCCAAGGAGGGGGACTTCTTTGAGGACATCTGTTTTCGCATTGAGGAGTCTCAAGAGGTGGTTTCATTTGTTATGAAGTAAGTTCATTTATTATGCTCTCTACTAGGAATAAGAATAAAATATACTTACTTTGTTCATAAAGTCGCCAAACAATTTTCAAAGTAGTAAATAACAAATTAAACTGACCATCTCATATATATATATTATATATATATTATATTATATATATATTATATTATATATATATATTATATTATATATATATTATATTATATATATATATTATATATATATTATTTATATATATAATATATATATTATATTATATATATATATTATATATATTATTTATATATATAATGTTAAAATAAATAAAAAAATATAGTAAAAACAAATTTATGTATACATTTATTTTTTCATTTTATATATATTTGTTTTTAATATATATACTTTTTCATTTTATATATATTTGTTTTTAATACATATATATATATATAATGAAAAAAATATATATATACATATATATATATATATAATGAAAAAATATATGTATAAATATTATTAAATTAAGAATCCTACATATTTGCAATGATAAGTTATTTCATATATCAAATAGTTTATTAGATATGATAAAAATTGGAAATTTTCACTTGTAAATTACTACTGAGATATGCCATTCTGTTTGTAATGTTAAATAATTCCTGGATAGGCATTTTAATCAAAATTGTTAGAACCAATTTATAGAAAATCCATTTTTTCTTTTTTAACCCCTTAGTAAACTACCCTTAATGTTAGGTTTACATAACTAAATCCTAAATCCCCTTTGGGGAACCCTATTAAAACCATATTTTACAAGTTTTAGATTGATCGGTAAACTTAATTTGGCTTTAGACAGAGATACAGGCACACAGACATTTAGGGTTGCAAAAATCACTTTTTCAGGCTTTGTGGTAATGAAATGTCACCATCTATAAAAATCTCAAACTCAATTTTTTTGGTTTTCACAATACTTTCTCTCTTTGAGTAGTCGTGAAAATACAAAATTTTAATTGTATTTAAACTCTACAATGCCTCACAAAGTCATTTGTGTCATCCAAGTCTCCATCAATTTCATGATTTTAAGAAAAAGCCTTGCACCCCCAGATTGAAATTGTCACTTCAAAAATCACAATTTTGATATTTTGAGTTACACATGTGACTAACTTCGATTTTTTTTTTTGCTCTTTCCATTAAGAATAGTGTTCTATTTTTTAGTATGAACATGATGTGTGGAATAAAACTTAAGTAACTATGTTATGACCATATTCTTCTTGAAATTAATCGATTTTTAAAATTTAGGTTCAGAATAAAGCTGTGGTAGCTCTATTATATCATTGCTCTGCTATGAGTTAACTTTATTTTATATGGCAGCGTGTAGCTGTACTTAGTTGTCTTCTCCAGTCTCCAGCTCCATCTTATTTCTATGGGCTGGTCCACGGCAGTCATGGGGTGAGGTAGAGCATCAAAAGTAACTCATCGGGGCTGTTAAATAGTGGTGGGAGTGGGAAAATTAGGACAACACAAATATAATTGAATTGTTCAACTTTTTGTGTGCTCATATGTTTAAGATAAGATATATCTTACACATACTTTAAATTTTAGAGATATTTGCACACAGAATGAAAAAAAATAAAAAATTGTTGGAGTTTATGAAAATGGGGATGCATAAGAATCAATATGTCATTACAGATGACTTAAAAACAATGTAAAACAACACGGTTTGGTTAAGTTTCAATTCAGTCCCATTATTTGAGAAGACAAATATACATGCAGTATCTGGATGGTTATCTGACAAGAGTATAAAGAAACATACCATACACAGCTAAATCTTGGCAAGAATCTATCCGATTTGTTAAATGACACCTCCATAAATAATTTCTAGTATTGAGTTTAATTTGCATGTTTTCAATCCCAAAAAGATTAGTATGCCAACTGTGAAGTTAAAAATGCTGAATTGGGTGAGAAGATCATACTGCTAGGAAAATATGGAAGAAATTTGAAGGTTAAATAGATCATTGTCAAGAAGTGAAAAGAATAAGGATATTTATTCTTGCATCAAAAACATATGAAGGAATAAAGGTCTGTTATTTCTTACCTCTCATAAGAACATATCATATTCCTACTATAAAACTCTGCTACACCACAAGTCTGAAACTTATTTAAGTCAGGAACTTTTCAAAGTAGAAACTCATCTGCTGTGTTGGGGATAGGCAACCACTTGTCTGGGAAACAAACACCTCTTGCGAGTATCCTCTAACCCATCATGGCTGTGTCCTTTTTGAGCATAGCCATGCACATTACATGCACAGTGGACAGTTATAGAGCAATAGTCCCATGCCGGTGACCCTATCATCACTAGACAGCTGTGACTCCCTCAAGCGTTCTCCCTCTTTGTCTCGGCTAGACTTCCATCTGCAGAAGGGGTTGGCTCTTCCTTTTGTATGCGCTGGACTCTCTGTCCCTACTTCTTTCCTGGCTATTAACACCTTCTTACTTACCTCCACATCTTGTTCTACCACTTATGTCCATTTTTGCATTCAATCCTTCTTCGCTTCCTTTGCTCTCTTTGCTCTTTTCTTCTAATCCCTATACTATTAATCTGTTTCTTCATTCCTATTCTTAAATCTCCTTCTGAATACTTTGTTCTTCTCGTCCACTACTTCTGTCACCCTGTTGTTAGTTCCACCAGGGTCTATTACTTCCTCCACTTCCTCTCATCACTTGTCCTCTTAAATACCTCTCATTTTAGAGTATTAAGCTTCTTGCCTTTCTTAGGTACAGCTCTCTTTACTCTTAATTTTTTTAGCCTCCATACCCTTATTTTTCTTTCGTCTTACTACCTTTCTCCTACATTCCCATCCCTTTATGTCTACAACCAATAACCTGTGGGCATTTCTAAGGACACACTTGGTATTACCTTGATGTTTACAGTCTGCCTTTTCATTTTTTTATCCATGAGAAAGTAGTCCATCACTGACTTTTGCTCCCCATCCCAGCTGTATCTAGTGATCTTATGGCTGTTTCTTTCCTTTCTATACCAGCTGTTTGTCACTTTCATTTAATTTCTTGAACATAGCTCCAACAGCATTCTACCCTTCTCGTTTCTCTCCCCCCATCCTTCTTTCTCTAATACCTCCACAAACTCTCCTATCTCTTTTCCTACCTTTGTGTTAAGATCCTCTATTAATACCTGCCAATAATTTTCCATGTGTCTTTCTAGATCTTCCTCAAACTTATCCTTTTCTTCTGCTGGGCACCTCACTTGTAGGGCATACACTTATATCATATCCACCTTTTTCCTCTATCCGTTATTGCCATCTTTATTATCCTGTTATTTGTCCCTACCACTTACCAACCTTATCAAGTCTCATGCTGTGGAAGGCAACTTAATCAGCCTTTATACTACACAAAGCATTGTCAAATTTAATCTTACAGTAATGTTTTAAAGAGGGTTAAAGAAATTCATATATTTTATTCACACCACAACAAGAGAGCTTTTGATAAAATTTCCATATTTTTAATTTTCTTAGAGTAAACAAATGCAGCCAAAATTAAAATTTTAAACTGTGGTTTGAAAAAAAAACCACTTTTTTTTCATGTGCAAATTAAAATTTCAATTCAACTGTGAAATTTTATTTAATTGAGTTAATCTATTTCAATCATTAAACCTATTACCCTTGGCCTTGAATGGAATATTCTATGAGAGAGCTCTGTAGAATATTTTAACTAGAGGTTTGGGGTAACCTATGTTAGCAAAAACTTAATTTCATTTATGACAATATCTGTTGAGGTTAACCAGTTTTGAGCAAATTTTCAGTAATTTGGGTAATTCTCAAATATATTGTCAATAATTTACATCCCAAAAGAGATATTGTTAAGGTTCAAACAGTATATATTTCCTTTCATGGAATGGTTGGTTTTAAGAAGCCATATGGGGGGTGAAGATGTTCTCTTTGTTTGGAAGCAGTGTTTCTGTAGAAATCACAAGTTGTTCTTCTTCAAAATGAGTCAAGAAAGTTAGTCTCTGGTGGTATTAGCACTATACAATATCCATATCTAATTCTTTTAGGCTAGATAACTTGTCACTTCCAGCCAAAAATGGTGACTACACACTTTATTCATAATTTTATCTTGAGTAAATATTTTAAGCTACTAATAGTCATCACTCAATATTTATCCTTTTCATTACTTTCTTTTATGTAACATTAAATGGTTGAATATTTTGAAGAAGGTACAGGAAAGGGGGATAGAAACATCTAAAAGGAACAAACCCAATATGGCTTTTACAATGAAATTTCACACTTTACACTGCTGCCAATGGACAAAGAGATCTGCCTCTTGAAGAAAATCGATTGTTATCACCCAATACCCCAACCTAAGCTCTATTATATCCAAACTTATCAGGAGGAAATGTCAAACGTGCAATGCAACTTCCTAAAAGAGGAAACCACAAAACACAAAAAGAAGAAAAAGGAAATTTATAAAGAATGATAGGACACATACATAGGAACTTGTAAAACGAATAACATAAAGGACTATTTTCGATTCATGAAGTAATTAAGTAACTGATAATCAAAATATTGACATCAAATCATACTAATAAATAAATGGTATGATGCACCACGCAGCCTCACTATAGATACATCTACTAAATACTCATTAAGATTTGTGAAACTAAATAATATACATTATTACTAACACTGTTTTTTTAGCGATAAAAGCAATGAAAATTAAAAGTAATCAAAATAGATGTTTCATATGGTTTGGTTGAATTTTCAAGCAGTTTTATATTCGCTATATAAAGCGATACATTGCTGTTTCCACAATAAATGCTTTTATGAGTGAAGTATCAGTGATTTATAATTTAAAATATATATCTGTAAATTGGGACAATTTGTTAAATTTAATATTTTTTTAATACTGGTCATCCTATACTACCTACAGAAACACATTCGAAGCACTTGGGACTGATATTTCTTGGTATTTTCCCATTGTAAGACCATGAGCAGATCATGTGATGAATTGGCAAAAATAGACCCGCTCTGCGCATCCCCCTCTCACCTACCCCCTCCCTCCACCACTGTGCCCTTGCTAGTGTCTACTGCCTGGTGAGGACAATCCCTGAATTCTTCCGGTGGCTATTAGATTGTATACATTTTCATGTCACGTGCTTGCATCATTGTGCACATGCTCACATCGTAATACCATGGTGCGACCTAAAGTATTTTTGCATGAACGTGCAAGTTCTTTTAAAACCAACAAATTGTACGTGAGTGATCCAAGTATTTTAATGTGGGGTGTATTATATTTGGAAGAAGGTACAGGAAAGGTTTATAGAAACATATAAAAAAGACAAATACAATATAGCTTTTACAATGAAAAGAAGAACACAGTTCACACCTTATATTGCTGCCATTGGACAAAGAGATAATGGTTGCCTCTTGAAAAAATCGATTGTTACTGCCTGATCCCTCGACCTAGGTTTCATTCTATCAGAACTCATCAGGGAGGAGTGTGAAATGGGGGGTAAGGATGTTATCTTTGTTTGAAGGCAGTGTTTCTCTATAAATCACAAATTCTTCTTCAAAACGAGTAAAAAAAGTTATTATCTGATAATATTAGCACTATACACTTTCCATATCCAGTTCCTTTAGGCTAGATAACTTATCACTTCCAGCCAAAAATGGTGAGTACACACTTTATTCATAATTTTATCTTGCGTAAATATTGTTAAAGGTATAATTTGGTGTGTATGTAACCAGGGTGTCCAGCGACCTGGAAAAACAGGGAATTTGCTTGGTCAGGGAAAAGTAATGGAAAAGTCAGGGAATTTTATTAAATTTCTGGAAATTTTACATTTCGTCTATATAAAGCCTCGTATTTTGATTCACAATAGTCAAAATAACAATTTTCTTCCAGTTAATACTTAGCTGTAATCACTTTCACACCATTGTCCATGTTGATCAGACTAATATCACTTCTCAAGGTCAACAAGTAAGTTTTGTGTCTTTCCACCCTTCTGCCACGTGTCTTTAGCCAAAGTTGAGTCATGATTATTCACATGCGCACAATTTGACTAGGCCTACATTTTAAGTAGAAGGAACTGAGAATGACTCTGTCCCACAACTATTTTATATCTTTCTTGCTTGTGGCAATCTTTTAATGGTTCAATACAATTTTACTGAAATCTATTTTTAACTTAAAATAGTCCACTTCCCCGGAGGTAGAAATTATTTAATCCCTTTATTGAGTGATACAACTTCAGAATGTGTATGTATCTAGAAAAAAAACATACTATTTAATCTGTGATCTTAAAAAATTATTTTTGTAATATATATAATATCGATAAATAGTGGTCTGGGAAAAAGTAAATTGGATCTGGAAAACCTGGAAAAGTCAGGGAATTTAAAAATATAGTTTGGCTGGACACCCTGGTAACACTCGTCTTTGGTCAAAAGAACTGGACCCTCTGAAGAAACATGTTCTCTATAGCGGGCATGTTGCAAAGAAATCGTTGGATGCAGGGGTCGCTGGCTGCGGAAAACGACAAAGCACACTTTTAGAAATGAAACAGAGGCCGAAGAAAGCCAAGACAGAAAAGACTGCCTTCATAAGTGCTACTGGTAAAATGTATTTGAAGCAAACATTCCTATACAAAAACTAGATCACCCTGCTGAACGCCATTATCTGAAAATGTAAATTGTCTTTATATGCCTAGACTTTAATCTATTAGGTACTAGATTTTTGTACATATCTGTACATCAATATATGCCAGTATTCTCCTATCATGAATTTGCACATTTTACAAAACCACATATCTTGGTTGTTATAATATAAATAGACATATTGGCTTAAAATTAGGAAGTCAACAATTGTTGTTTGGGAATCAAATATACCACAGCACACCAACTGCTTATCAAGAAGTGCAACTGGCCGCCTGCAGTTTTTTGGACAGGGCAGATGTGTCGTCTGTCACCAAGGCTATCTTCCAGTGTCTGTTTAGTTACAACATTCCTTGGGAATGTGTTATCAATCTGGTTTCTGACTCTGCTCCTTACATGGATGCTTGATTCAGAGCCCTCAATACCCTTGCTGAAGATCACTTGCTCCACTTCCATTGTTAGATAGAGTGAATTTGGTGGGGATATCTTTATGAAGGAAATGTAAGAGTTAAATCTGCTCCTTACTAAAATGAAAATGGCATTCCTTAATTCAAGGAAAATAAAAGGTGCTTACATCATATTCTTAAAATATATAATACAAGGAACATACTTGGATGGTACAGCTTATTAGATTAATTGGTACAACTTCTTTGGTCAATAGAACAATACCGTATAAATAGAGAAACAACAAGAAGATAATTTATTCAAAGAGAAACTAATATATCAAGAAATTAAGTCAAATAAAACGGGTAAAATAACATTTCTAAAAATCATCATTGAGATTGTTATGTAATAAAGTTCTGAAATTAATTAGCATAAAATAAATAGAATTAAATATGTCCAAAACACTATTAAGTAGTAGCAGATTAAAGGATTAACTGATAAGCAATGAAAAATGTAAATTAGAAAATTGACTAGATTAGAGTTATTAATATTATGATTTAAAGACTTTACAAAATTTGAATGCTTGAGGTAAAGATACTAGATTTTAAGAAGATTATGATTTAACAAAAAATAATAGGTACATTAGTTTGTCAACAATAATGAACTTATTAGTTGAATGATTAATTATACTAGTAAATATTTTGAAAATATGTTGACAAGGAAAACATGTTCTGTAATATTTAAGGTATTTAAACAATGACAGTAGAAAGATGATTGATAGAAAGGTTGAAATAGTTGACTAGGTTATTATTCATGAAATTTACACATGTTAATGGTTTTTTTTACATATTTTAGTTTCATTAATAGTAACCTAGTCAATTATTTTAACATTTCTATCAATCATCTTTCTATTCTCATTGTTTAAATATGTTAAATATTACAGAACATGTCTTCCTTGTCAACATATTTTCAAACTATTTACTAGTATAATCAATCATTCAACTAATAAGTTGATTATTGTTGACAAACTAATTTACCTATTACTTTTTGTTAAGTCATAACCTTTTTTAAAACCTAGTATTTTTATCTCAATTATTAAAATTTTGAAGAATCTTTAAATTACAATATTGATAACTCTAATCTAGTCAATTTTCTAATTTACATTTTTCATCGCTTATCAGTTAATCCTTTAATCTGATACTATTTAATAGTATTTTGCACAGATTTATTTTTACTAATTTTATGCTGATTAATTTCAGAACTTTATTACTTAACAATTTATCATACTTGTTTTATTTGATTTAATTTATTGATATAATAGTTTCGCTTTGAATAAATTTTCTTCATGTTTGTTTCTTAATTTATATTGTTCATTTGGCCAAAGAAGTTGTACCAATTAATCTAATTAGCTGTTCCATCCAAGTACGTTCCTTATATTATAAATTCATATTTCTCCTTACTACAATTAAAATGAATACAACTAAAATGTTCTTAAAAGAAAACCGTCCTAATTTGAAGGCCAAACTGTTTTCGAGTCATGTCATTCATTATAAGGTGACCCGCCTCGGTGGCGTAGTTGGCTAACGCGCTTGTCGTGTTGAGCTCGACTGCTGAGGACGGGGAGATCGAGGTTCGAATCTNTCTCCCTCCACGCAAATGCGGGTTCACTTCCTCTAATTCAACCTTCCCAAATCCTAATCCATTAGAATAATTAGTACTTAAAGCGTATAACCCGAACGGGTAGTAAGGCGCGGTGCTAAATATTATTATTATTATTATTATTATGAGGTGGAAAAGTTGGTTTCACTTAGTGGTGTATTTTATTGAGTATGTTGATAGGTTGGTTTCATTTTCCAATGTATTTGAGGCCAAAAATGCAAGGGTAGATTTATTTTAGAACAATTTTTCGGGCAGTGTTGGCACACAGAAATTAAAAGTACAGTTGAAGTTTGTGACAGATGTGTGCCTTAAGTTTGTGCAATTGATTGATACACTAGAAGGATCTAGATATCCTTATGGCCACTTGTTGTGGGAGATGTAGTGCCATGTAATGCTGTCACTTTGCTACATAAGGCTATTTTATATTCATATATATATAATATAAGCTATTTTATATCTCAAATAGTTACTGACATATGATCAAAATTGGAAATTTCTGTTAATGTAAGGTACTTTAAAAGTAGTTTTCATAGAAAATTAGGATTGCCATTTTGTTTGCAACGTGAAAACTTCCAAAAAACGAAATTTAAAAAAATCCTAGATTTCAAGTTTTAGTTAGATTAGTTCAATTGTTTAGGGCTTAGTCCAAGATAAAGATAGACTGCATCGTGAAAACCACTTTTTTGGTTTCAGGGGATAATGGACATCAGCATTTATCAAAATCTTGGTTCAGCTTTTTTAAAGAATAAAAAATTTTTTGGGATAGTTTTTACTAAATATGCCGAGTAAATTAAAAAAAAATAGCTACCCCTTCAATATAGTAAGGTTTCATAAATAACCTGTGGAACCATTTATTTGTTCCTGGGCTATGTTTATTTTTTGTTATATAAATATTTACACATGTGTACATACCTAACTTAGTGTATCTCACCCTTTCTTGAATCATTAGCTTTTTTCAAAGTACTAATATCATAAAAAAGACTGTGACATAAGCACATAAATGTAGAAACATGAAATTATTGTAACGGTATTTATTTTATATGTCTTATAAATAGAGATTGGACGTTCGAATCCTTAAATTCCTTAAATCCTATGGTAATTGAGATATTCTATATTTGCAAAAATTTCAAAACATATCTCTAATACAATTATGGAACCTTGATTTGATAAAACAATTTTTTAAGCAATTGTTAAAAGGAATGATCTTGACTTGTGTAGTTGAGAGAATAACAATATCACAAAAAACTACAAAATTATATTAATATAATCCATTTACTAAAAAAGTGTTCACTTGGTTGTTTATGATGTAATATAAATTACATACAAAATACGATACAGTAGCCCCATGGCTTCTTTGGTGCTGACTGACGGCTTTGAAAAGTTACCAGACCAAATTACGTATCCCTACGCCAAACCAGATTATCTGCAAAAACATGTGTTTATCATTTGTCACTTCTGACAGTCAAAATTTAGGTATATACTTAAATGTTGACTGTCAGAAGTCAGCTTTAAGCTGTCAGTCAGCACCAAAGAAGCCATGGGGTTACTGTAGCTTTTGTTAGTGGTACGAAGCCTAAAACAACTTTTTTTTATTTTAATTCAGTTTGAAATATTTTTACTTTAACTGTACATTTTAAAGATTCAAGGATTCGAATTTGTATTTAATAATTGAAATAAACTTTAGCATTCAGATTTGAGAAAACTATGTAATTGTACACTAATTGAACTTGAATCCTCAACTACCAGTTCAGAATCAAAAGTTCCAGTTAAAGATGTTTTGCAAAAAGTTGCATTTAATATGGTTTTGTAATTTCTGAATTATTATTTCAGGGGGAAAATAGTGACTCCTACACTCCAATTCAGCAGGAAGTCACTGGATTGGGGGGAAGTTCCAATTGGTTAGTAACGATATCGTTGTTTTATGCAAGCTAAGGCTATTTAGCTAGCTGATTAGTAGCTCGTTGTCTCATTTGAAATCAAAACATGAAAGTGACTTGGTACTTTGATGTTTGTATTAATTGATAATAATAAGAGATGTACTTACCCTTAGGTAGACCAAGCAAATTAACTACCCGGTAAAATATTTCTAGAATTTTGGGGTCCATGCTTATTATTATGACAAACTTTTTCTATATATGGAAAAAGGTACAATAAAATTTGATAGAAACATATAAAATGAACAAACACAACAAGGCTATTACAATGGAAAAGAACGTAGCTCACACTTTACATTGCTGCAATTGCACAAAGATGTAATGGTTTCCTCTTGAAGAAAATTGATCGCTACCCCCATTACATCAATCTATGTTTTATTCCATTGGAGCATCATTGTAATAGTCACTTTATGCTATAATACTTTCCCCAAATATTTAGCTAGTTGGCCATATGTTGAAACCATTCTTATGATGGTATGCACAGGGTTTGCTACAAAACACCACATTGTGTTGTTCAACCTGTCCTTGGTTCCTGTCACTTTCTCGTTAAGAGTGATGCATGATGGTACTGAGAGCAGTGTCACGTACAGAGAGTTTGCCAAGATGGCTGTCAAGAAGGCTCTACCCATGTCTCCCAGGGAGTTCAAGATTAAACCAGCACAGGGTGTCGTGGCTGCTTGTTCCAGTATCAGGGTTAAGGTGCCATTGTTCAAACACAACATGGTTTATAAAACTTCATAAAGTTTAAAAACTATTACTTTCTGATTCATAAACATAACAGTAAATGTTCTAAATGTATATTTTTATGTTCATGATAAAGTTGTTTACCAATATAACACATCTATGTGGAATGCTCACAATTCGTATTTCACATGAATAGAAATAATTTTTTAAGTGTGTTAAACTGAATATTGACAGATATTTCTTAATTTCCTTATTGATTGCATCTTTGAGTTGTTATATTTGTAAGAATTTGATTCTAAAATTTTATAATTTAGGAAAATATATAAAAATAAATGCAAAGGATTTATAGCATAAAAGATTTGCAGTCATGTATTTCCTTAGTACAAATCACAAGCGTACCATAATTAAAAATAAATAGGAATATTCTAAAACCAAGAAATGACCACCCCATTATTATTCTCTTTGGATGAGAACTAAAAACACAAAATCAATTTTAGAACATTTACAATCATATTCATAGAAAGAGTGAAGATTATATTTTTGAATTCATTTGGTTGATTATTCTTATCTCTTTGATTAGTGCAAATGTTTATAAATCTCGTGGGCCCTCCATTTCAATGGGAAAGCCCAAATTTAAAATACAAGTCTCAAACTACTTTTCAAAATATGTTCATGTCCTGTCAATGTTAATGTTAATTCATCTTTAAAAGGCGGTAAAGGCATAATAATATGTGATTATAAAACAAGGGTTTGTTTTTAAATCGTTTACCTAAGAGATATCTTCTCTTATTTGTTAGTCAACAAAGTATAGTATAGTATATTATTATTATTATTATTATTATTATTAGCACCGCGTCTTACTACCCGTTCGGGCTATATGCACTTACGCTAATGTGTAATGGTAGGGTGATTGTGAGATGAAATGGAGGACCTACAGTTTAATGTGGAATCCGAACCATGGTTGTGTCCTGGCATTCCCCACATTCACAAGATGTCTTGTCAGAGGTGAAGGAAGGGTTTGTTAATCAGATAAATCTGTGCAGTATAATATTAAACCTGATATATCTCTGTCTACCTATCTTCCTTCCTCTAGCTATAAGTTGTAATAATCTGGGACCATATCCAGAAATTAAACTTATTACTTAATTTATATATTAATGTGCGCTATATGCTTGTATTCAAGTGGAAGATATTTTAAAATTATAACTCATTTGATGACGCATTTGGAGCTCTGAAGAGACAATCTTAGATTTAAAAAATATAAATTTGGATACAACATAAGGAATGGTATTGAAATAGGAACATATACCAATAAAATATTATACTGGCAGGATAAACATATCTTGCTATTATTTACCTCTTTTGGCGAGACTAAAATATTGGCAAACCACAATGATAAATTACATATAAAAGCACCCAGCTAAAATTCAACCCATGATCTCCCTAACACTTACAATCCAGTATATTGCAAACTTGACCCCTTTAGCCACAATCCGTTAAATCGTAAATATGACACCTTTGACTAATAAGAAAATAACTAAATTGAAACCTGCTTCGGTGACCACATGGTCAAGGCCGTTACTCTCTCAATAGACTGGCTGCCGATGATGGAGATATTGGGATTTGATCCTGGTCGGATGCACTGGTCGTGATTTTTTCTAAATGATTTTCCACTCTACCTTCATGCAAATTTAGGTGCACTTCCTTTAAATTCAAATTCTTATCCCTAACACATAAAATAATTAATATATACTGTGTATAATTCGAATGAATAGGTAGACGCGGTGCTAAAAAATATAGCTAAACAATACAAAATACTTTAAACATAAATAGTTTCAACATATTGCTTAAATAATAAATATACATAGATCAAGGGGTGTGCAATATTAGTGCTTTAAATAACTGATCTAAGATAAGTTCACTATTGTAAATTAAAAATAAATAAAACACATTTTAATACATATATACAATAATTTACCCTCAGTGAAACTATAAAAGTACACACTGTTTAGCTTGAAGTCTTAACTATATGGATTACACTATGTCGCTATTTTATAAACTATAACATATTGTAATAATGCAAGGTAAGCTTTCCAACTTGCAGAGTAGACAAAGGTACCTCCGAAACTTAGATCTACTTGTAGAGTTATTAAAAATGGTTTGTTCCTAACCCTCACTTTTATATTACAGTAACCATTAATTTGATTACTAGGCCTCTGGCCAGTATTTTAAACAAGTGCCTTTAAGTGGTATGCTGATTACTAATAATTTATGGTTGATTTCTCCCTCAGCTGACGCTTGTGCCAAACTTGCCGCGGATGTGGTCGACAGCCATTGTAGTAGATATGTGGGAGGCCCAATGTGAGTCGGTTAAACTACCGCTCAAGTATCATTCGATGGTCCCCCGCATCATTTGTCATCCAGAGGAGATCTCCATAAGGTTCTGCTTCATAAACCATCCTTACACCAGGAAACTTGTGCTTGAGAACTGCTCCAATATTGACGGCTTCTTTTACATCGTGCCACAGAAAGTAATCCTTATTCCTTGCTCTTGCATCCTTATTAGTGCTATCATATGTAAATGATTGTTGCCTAATGAACTTTCTCTATAAGGAAATGGCTTTTTTTCACTTTATGAGTTATTTGTGATATGTTTGGAAGAAGGTACAGGATAGAAACATATAAAAGGGACGAACACAATATAGCTTTTACAATGAAAAGAAGAACACAGTCCACACATTATATTGCTGCTATCGGACAAAAAGATAATGGTTGCCCCTTGAAAAAATTGATCGTTACTGCTCAATCCCTCGACCTAGGTCTCATTCTATTATAACTCATGAGGGAGGGGTGTGAAATGTGCAACGCAACTTCCTAAAAGAGGAAACCAAAAAACACAAAGCGAGAAAAATATAAATTTGTAAAGAATCATAGCACACTTATAAAGGAACATGTAAAAGGAATGCCATAAAGGACAAACACAGGAATTGGACATAGGATGATATCAGGATGTGCCTCACTCACCCACAGAACGCATATCAGCACTTGTGAACTCACACCTTCAGCCTCTAGTCAAGAATCTACCATCTTACATCAAAGATACAAATCATTTTCTAGAACAACTGTAGTGTTGAACTGCGTGAGTAAACCTAAAAAATCCTAAGCTTACCCCATTTGTATGACGGCCGGAACCACACGGAACACTAACGCGAGTGAATATCAGACACACCTTCTCGGAACCGCGATAAGACTGTTCTCCATTATTGTGATGTGATTGTGCCAAAGACCTTAAGTAACAAAGAACTAATGCTGTGAAGATAACCTACTCGCCCTATTCTAGGATGATCGAGAAAATGTAAAGAACTTTGTAGAAGCTATGTTGTCGTGCACATGTTTTGTTCCCAATTGTTCCCGAGTTTGACCCCCACCCCGTTTTACCTTTCTCTCCTTTTTCTGGGTTGTGTGGTTTATATATTAGTGCCTGAGCAATCAGAGGCCACTCTTGGACTAAATCGTATTTGGAGAAGGAAAAGCTCCGGCTTCGATTGTATTAAAATAATGTAAAATCTAAATTCTTTTTTGGCTTCTTTAACTTTTCTTTTTATCTAAATTAAATTTCTAAATTCCTTTTTGGCATTTTATAAATAACTTCAAAATATGAAACATAAATATAATAGTTGTAAATTTCGTTCTTACTTTTTCTATGTTAATTAGTCGCAGGGTCAAGACGTTTATATCGCTAGTTGATCTATATTTTGTTTCTGGGTAATGATCGATTATAAACCTTTGGGTGTTATCGATATTTTATCTTTGAATATATTATCGATCTCGAATGTTGGTTCTATTTTGATATTTGGTTTCTTTTTGTTGGGTAAAACTTAAAACATGGTCGCGGGAACATTAAACTTATTGAACGTAAATAAACGATCTGTTTATCAACGACGTCCCAATATTAACGTATCACTATTTATTATTTTTAACAAATATTGTGGAATTGTATGAAGTAATGTAAATAAGTGTATAGAATTTAGGGTAAATATTATATGGCTTGTTTAAGCGTTTTATTGGTTTATATTCTGGGTGTTAGTGGGAAATACACTCTTGGTAGTTAACTATTTAAGGATAACTTAGTTGATGATAAGTTTTCTCAAGTAACTTAATGAACTCATTTATAATTTTGAGATAACCTTTTAATGAGCTGAAGCCATTTCATGCTATATGGTTTGTTTATAATAATGACGCTCAAGTTAAATGATTGATGTTTTCTATTATATAAACGTTGTAATTTTGTTAATAGTACTCGAACGTTTTGATAAAGTCTCAGATATTTTGTGAATATCATTTATCTAATATTTTTTATATATTTTCTCACAATATTGAATGTTTGTCAAATAAATACCAACTTGACACAAATTCTGCTCTAATTCATAATATTGTTGCACCATATCCTAAATATATGAGGTTAAGTTACATGTTCTTTTATGGTAAACTTAATTCAGCAGTAAATATCCTTTTTACTAACTCTTGAGATAGAGCGTTCTTATATTTAATTCCGCAACTAGTGGGAGTTGCGAGGTCTGGTTTTCGAATGTTTGGCCTAAAATATTCAAAGCATATAACTCCAAGCACTCGCTCCTATTGTCCCCCTTTTTTTGATCCTATTAGATTTTGTTGTTTTTTGGACCTCCTGCTTTTCCTTAATTTAGTTAAGGATGGTTCACAACTTCACACACTGGCCACCCCTCTTCCATGGCATGCCATCTTGGTCTCAATTGATTTTTCATCACTTTACACCAATATCCCCCATATCCACAAACTCGCAGCAATAGAGGAATATCTCAACACACATCCTTCTGGTACCTGACCCACTACCACATTCCTAATAAAACTATCAAATTCTATTTTGGAGAAATATTACTTAAGATTTCTGAAGAAAATCTACCTGCAAGTTGAAGGTACTGCCATGGGAACTTGCATGGCCTCCCTCATATGCAAACTTGTATATGGGTAGGCTGGAACGTATGTTCCTGGGCAGACAACTGCTACAGCCCCTTTGTTGGTTCATATACATCGATTACATCTTTATGATATGGACCAACACCACTCAACAACTTGAGTCCTTACTGGCAGACCTCAACAAATTTTCACTGCTAAGATCTACCTGGAAAATATCATCATCTAGCATTGCTTTTCGGGATGTAGACATCACACTCCATCAGGGACATTTGAAAACAACTTTGCACATCAAAGAAACCAACCAGCAACAATACCTTTATTATGACAGCTACCACCCTATGAGCACAAAGAGATCACTACCATAAAGCCTAGCCATTAGAGCCAAAAGAATTTTCTCCGACCACGATTACCTTTTACATTACAATAAAAAAACTGTAACATGCTTCTATGAATAGAGGCTACCCCAAAGCACTGGTATATAGTCAATTAGACAGCTCAGAATAGTGGGCCCACAATATCAACATCAACAGAAACAAAAAACATCATTCCTCTGGTCACTATGTACCACCCTGGACTCCACAAACTCAATACTCTCTTGGAAACAGGTTTCCCCATATTGCAATCCTCCACCACTGCACAGAATATCTTCATGGGGCCTCCAAAAGTAACCTATAAACAACCAACCAGTCTGTGCAACATACTTATAAAACCCAAACCGCTGGACCCCAATAATCAACCCAAACTCAAACAAATATCAGGTTCATTTCCTTGCAACCACACCCCCTGCAAAACCTTCACCATATATAGACCAACAAATTTGCAACCCTTCACAACTAAGGATATGGGAACTGGCCCATCAATATATCACCAAATCCAGACAAGCCCCTAAATCACCTTACCTAATTCCTCTCCTTCCTACCAGCACACTTATTATTACATTCAATGTCACAATAATAATAATAATAATAATAATAATACAGTATATAACACAATTTTCAGTTTTTAGTCAACCCATGTATCTATTTATTCAAAGTGCTGCCATCTATACAGTGATAATATCATAACTGAAAAACAGTCAATTGTGGACAGTCAATCTTGCAGTTCAACCAAGAGCATCAATTTACTCGCTTGACCTGATGAATCTGTCTGTGACAGTGAAAGCTTGTCCTTAAAAATGTGTTTGTGTGTTTTTTGGTGTTCTATTTAAACAATTTTTACTGCAATATTACCAAGGTAAGTGTGCTGGCTATCCCTCATAATTTAAACCACAACCATAAAATCTGTATTTAAATAAACATAACACAACTGTAGAAAAATGAAGTATGAATGAATGAGCTTCACTTTTCAACAAGGCTATCATAGTTTTTTTTTCATATTATATATTACTTAATGCCTCCACATTATGGGTAGTCCATTTTAACATGCAACCACCAATACGAGTGTAATTGGAATCATCACTAAACTCAGTATCATTGAAGTATTTCATCAAGTGCTAGAGAGAGTTTTAGGCTTTCATCTTAAATCATTTCAATCCCCATTCTATTGTACATTCATTATTTATTCCTTTCACTCCCACCACTATGTTCTCTGAATTGGCTTGGAAGTACTATGTATTTAAGAAATGTATGTATTGAAGTAAATTAGCCAGAGCAAAGATTAAACAGAAAATTCAATGGAGTTTTGTTAGTCACAATTTTTTACCTTGAAATTTTTATTTGTTATGTTAGGCATGGTCTTTACTTAGTTGGACCAAATAAACAAGACTTTCTAGTGCTAAAAATAAATACCAACTCTATATGATTTTCATTTGTCATCATCATCATCATCATCATCATCATCATCATCATCATCATCATCATCATCATCATCATCATCATGGACAGTTCCCAGCCACTGGCTGGTCTGTTTAGAACATACACAATGACCCACTATTCTCCTCTCTCCCTCACACACTTCTCTGCATTCCCTTTAGCCACCTATCCTTTGGTCTTACTCTTGGCCTCCTGGCCCCACTTGAATATCCAGCGTCTTCTCCATTCTCCTCACATGGCCATACCACCTTTGTCCTGACTTCTCTATCCTGTCCTGCACTGGCTCCTCCTTAACCATTATTCTCACCCTCTCATCCTCATCTTTATCATATGTAACTACCACTGCTATGAATGTAATTTTTTTTCTCCTATACAAGCTCACTTTTCAAATACTTTTACACCAGTGGGTAGAAACATTCATTTAAAGGCCAGGGGTTTTAACTTTATTTTTTCAAACAACTGCATACTTAAGAATCAAAAGTGTTGCTTCTTCATCGTGAATATTTAACTTTGAATGATGTTTTTTTTAGGAAACTGACCACACAAAAATGACATATTCACCATCAGTAAGGGAAGGAATAATCAAACGAAACTCCAAGATTTACATTAATTTTACAATAATGACAAACTCCTTAGGACTGCAGTCTGTACCAATACGGTAAGTGCTTTTTATTAGGAACAATTATCTTCCCTAAAAGTGTGTCTAGGTGAAATAAAATATAAAGTATTTCAATAGTAGTTTTTATTTTTGCTTCGATAGCTACAAAAAGACACAGTGGTTAAATACATTGATAAAAATTGTTTTCCTGTTTATCATTGAAAATAATTTTTACACATTTTTGTTGGTATTTTTTGCCACAAATAACTATCACACACCCCTTGGTCTATACCAGGAGGATCTCCCAATTAGATTAAACATCAAACTACTCTGTCCTTGCTTGTTCCCACTTGACATTTTCATCAGATTTATAGGACCTGTAAATGTATAATAGGATCTCATTTAGAATCTTATACTCATTAATATGTAAATATTCTCAGATTCTTTGAAGCACAGGCACTGACAACTTTGGTACTCCAGTTTTTGAGCACCCACAAAATTGTCTTGGGATTCTACTTTGCAAACATCCTTCCATAGATAAAGCATAGAAAATAAGTGTGCCTCAATTTTATGAATAATCAGAGTTGCTACACTGGGAAATCTGGGAGAATATAGGGCTTTTGCAGTCCTGGATAAAACGAGTTGAACGGAATTTAACAAAAATACAAATAAGTACAGGGATATCTGTGAATTTGGAACATTAAATTACAAGTTTTTTAACAGTATACTTTTAAATAGAAGAAAAAGCAGATTGAAGAGTCAAGCACTTTCATTAGAAAACATGTATTACCCCAAGTTTTCTTCTTACGCTGAGCTGTGTAAGGTCAAGTTGAATTCTCTGTGTTTTAATAAATCATTCAAACACAATTATGGCTATTTAAGAAACCCTCTGTTCATTTTTTGTGGTACATTTTGTTATATGTGAACACTGAACAGGTTATCCAGCTATCTGGGAAACAAGGAAATGTCAGGGAATTTGCTGGCTGAGGAACAATTTGTGGAATGGTCAAAGAATTATATTAAATTCCTGGAGCTTTGCTTATTCACTAAAATAACTACAAAACTTTTATTTATAATAGTAAAAATAAAATATATATTTTTTCCAGTTAATATTCACCGCAAATCTCCCTTAACACATTTGTCCCAGTTGAATATATTTAACTCAATTCTCGAAGTCAACATATGATTTTCATGTCTTCTTTCCACCCCTCAACCGAACATCTTCAGCCAAAGTTTTTTTTAATCACATCTTACTGCCTGTTAAGGTTAGATGCATATATGATAATTATGCTGATGGAGTAGGGACGAGAAAAGAAGCATTTTAGAGGTAATATAGCCCTAGTTGCATGGAAGGAGAGTGGGAAACTATTTTAGTAAAAACCACCTTCATTAGACTTGACTGAGATTCGAACCTCGATCTCCCTGTCATCAGCAGGCCAGTCTAACACAAGAGTGACGCTTTAGAAGTTAGAACATTCAACCACTGGAGTGGGTTTCAGCCAAAGTTTAGGCTTGGTTATGTGCATGTGCATATTTAGATTATGCTATAGAAAGAAGAAACTAAAAAGAATGTGTCTTCCAACAATTTTAAACTGTAGTGGTGGAAGGTGATTTTTTTTAATGGCTCAATATGATCTCATTGAAATGTAACTTAGATCACAATACTGAATAGCCCATCACCTGAGTTGCTTTCTTAATGAAACAATGTTTTTTTCATACTTTATAGATATGTATAAAGGGGCTAGAAAAACCTATTGGCTCTAGAAAAGTCAGGTAACTTTAAAATATAATTTGGCTAGACATCCTTTTACTGCATTGACAGCAGAAATGCAAAGTGGAAACTTGCGTTATGTTTGTTCCTGTTATTTGTTCCTATTCTTTCCTGTATCATCTTATACTCTCACTACAATATAGAACCAGTCAACTTGGTACTCATTATCACATAAAACACAAAACATTTATGTTTGTTATGAGTGTCTACTGTCTAGATCTGCAAATTTAAAGATACACATACGTGAATAAATTTTTGTGTCTAGATCAAGTATCTACTGGTGTCAAAGGACCAATATGTTGTTTCACCAGTCTCGTTGCAACTCTCATGTGAACTGGTTGGATTCATTGTAGTTGAGCGCTCTAGCAAGCTTTAACTCATTCAAAATTCTCTTTCGAGTCTCAACACTCTTAGCTTATATTATTTAAATGAAAATGGACACTTGAACACAGGAACCCAACCCAGGCCATTTGGATTAGTACGTCAGTGCTCTTACCACTGAGCTATCAAGGAGTCTTCCCACGCCCAGTATGATTCTTCACTCATATTTTTAGGCAGAGTATATGACGGACGTGCAAAAATTGTCAGCTACATATGAGTGATCAATTAAGATAGTGAACTATCAGATAACTCAGCCACCTTCGACTCAGGAGGGTTTTATGCTGCCAATAATATAATGACAACTGAATGAATGGACATATTATGGATTAAATAGCCAAGCAATATGTAATCATTTGGAACAACATCTAATCCCATCCTTAGGACCTGATGATGACAAAACGCTGAAACATATAGTCGTTTCAAGACCTACGATGCCTTAGTCATCTCATACAATAAGGAGATGCGCTCAACTAAAACTTCAGATAAGGAATGTCAAATTTTTCACTATAAATTAATTCTATCTTGTTACATAAAAATTTAATATCTCAAACATCTTCAAAACTTATAAATATAATATTATTAACCTAATATACTTACACTTTGGTTAAATATTTTGTATTAAAATTTATTCTTGATATTACATTACATTTTTTTGTTAAAGCACTTTTAAATTGCATAACATATTTATCTACATTTTTTGTTTATATAAATAAAACTTTATAATATATAATACATTTACGACCTTAATTTACTTGTACGACAGATCAAAAAGTTACTAGATATAGTCCCTAATATATCCCTACACCATCAGCTGACATCCGTCACTTTGGATAACTGTAATGAAAACATATGGTATATTTATGTTGTCTCCAGTCAAAACACGCCTTAGTGGTCTTGCTAAATTAGGCAGAAGCTTGGTGAGTTGAACATGTGTTGTAGCTATTGTAGCTAACGCTACATTTTTTGTATTGAAAAATGACACATGGACACAAGAATCAAACCCGGGATCTCTTTAGCTTAGTATGCCACTCCATAAAGCACTCCCGAGTCATGGAAGGCTGCTTTATCTAATAGCTCGCGATTTTAATTGATTGCTCATATGCAGCTGACAATTTCAACACATCCATTACATACTTTCCCTTAAAATATGAGTGAAGAATGACTCTTGCTATGGGCCAACTTATGGATAGCTCAGTTGTAAGAGCATTGGCGCACTTGACCAAAGTCTCAAGCCATATTCCTGTGTCCATGTGTCATTTTTTATTTTAAAGAATATGTTATTTAGATGCAGCTATAACTATACTTAACAACTATAGTAGTTTGGCTACATAATCCATGATTTATGGCTTAGTCGTATTTTCACAATGTCAAAGTTCTAGTGACCTTGAAGAAAATTGATCACTATTGCCCATGCGACTTTCAAAAGAGAAAACATATATAGAAACATATTGTTTCTATTCCTCTGTCTGTACCTTATTTTTTGTAAAGCAAAATGTACCTATATAAAAATTGATGAAAGGTTATCCTGTACCTCTGACAAGACGTGTATTAATCACAACTTGTGAATGGGGGGAATGCCAGGCCTCCACTGTGGTTCGGATTCCACGTTAAACTGTATGTCCTCCATTTCATCTCACAATCACCCTACCATCACACACTAGCATAAGTGCATATAACCTGAACTGGTAGTAAGACGCGGTGCTAATAATAATAATAATTATTATTATTATTATCCTCTAAGAATTATATATTTTATATTTACCGCAACCTAAGTTGTAAGTGCATACTTTCTGGACTATATTTAAAAAAAAATGCAACCTACATAAAACTGATAGCTTCACATTTAGATTTTTACTATGCGCAATAGCTGTAAAACACAGATTCCCACTTTTGAGCATTTTTGTTTAAAAATCAACCAAGAAACTTGTAGTTGAAGTTGGCAGGTACTGTAAGAACGTATTTTACCTCCAGGTTGCTGGTTCTGGGTGATCGCACCCCTACATCTGTGTGTCGTGTTATATGTAATGGACAAGGCCCTGTGATAGCAGTCACTCCTCACCACATGGATTGGGGAAAGACCATTCTGTTGGAGCCAACCACACGAAAGTTGATCCTCACTAACGACTCTCCCATACCTGCGTTCTACAATGCGATCATTGTATGTCAGTGGTGGTGTATTATATAATTATTTTATCTCTTTACAACCATGCAGTTACTGTGCTTGTTATGGAGTATTATAGGGCTATGTCAATGTCCTAATGTGCAATCATTGTATTATGGTGGAGTATTAGAGGGTTAAATCCATGTCTTACTATATAATCAGTGTACTTCTGTGTAGGCATATTTAAATGTTTTGTCTGTGTTTATTATGCCATCATTGTGCTTCAATGGTGGTGTACAACATTGTATTATCTATAATTATATTGCAATTATTGTGTTTAATTGGTAGTATATCTATTACACTGTTTTTTATGTGCTTAAAATATGATCATTGTGCTTAATTGGTAATGCATTACATTTTTTTATTTGTATCCAACTACAGAATAGAAAATACCATGGAAAAATCAATAGTGCATCCCCCTTTTGTTGCTGCTGTTTTTTTTTCCTAGTATCATGATCTATATAAAACTCTTACATAGATTAGCTAGATTTATGAAAAACACTATTTACAGTATTTTGTTGTAAACTAGTTTTTACCTGACTACGGAAGGAAGTAAATTGTTTGTGTGTAATGTTTGTTATTTACTTCTTTTTTTGCCTAAATACTCAACTGATTTCAATGAACGTGGTATCAAATGGTTTATTATAATCCTAGGAGTGTTATTAGCTAGGTCACTCTCCAAAGGAACTATTAGAAGCATGAGAGCACAATTTAATGATTTGAGGTATTAACTTTTTTTAACTTGATGAGTCAGGCATGTGTGGCTATCTAAGAGTTTCACAAATATTTCATGAAAAAGGATAAAATAATTAGTTAAAAAAATAAAAACTTGACTACAGAAAATACATAATAAACTAAAAACAGAAAAACAAGTTTGATATATTTTCTTTTAGCTTACAACTATGAGGTATTTACTTAGATATAAATCAGATATAGGTATATGTGGAAAGTGTGAAAGTTAAGGTACATACCTACAGATAAATCTTGATTTAAATTTTCGCTGAAAATAGTGAGAAGAATATGCTTGAGTGGTGCAGCAATTCACACGCTGTATGTTGACCCATGATACATTACCATGCAAACTTAAAATAGCTAGTGATCAACATATTTTATTTTATAGTAGATAAAAATATATTTTAGATCATTGTCACGATGGATGTTTTCAAATTATAATGATGTGTCGTGGCATAATACAATACATCGATACATTCACTCGTCATAAGCAGGTTATTTCAAACCTCTTCACAAAAGCTAACAAAGCTGTCTGCTTGTTTCTAGCTCCACAGTGCATGAGCTTTCAAATGTGCATTGATTATTTAGTGATAGTTTGTTTTGAGATTTGATTTGTTCTTCCATGTGGAAGATCTCAGGCAAAAAGGATAAAGTATAGGTGAGTTGAACTTTAAGGTTAGTTTTCACATGTCATTTTCAATGATTCATACAAAATGAACATCAGAACACCCATTTCTCTAGACTGACTCGCTATTTAGATATCTTAACACACACTTGTTGACTAAAGAAGATAAAGTCTGAGTCCAAATGAATTTAGTGCCCCTTAACCTTCATGCTTATAAAATCCACATTTATGGTGAGGCCTTCACTATACCTAAGTTGGAAAGGGTTGCAGGGGGAAGGGAGAGCAATATTTAGAGTTCAAATGAACTTTGTACTGTCTTTACATTCCTGGTGAGTCACTCACTATACTGTCTGGAAAGGGCTACTGGGGGATGGGAAGCTATCGCTTGTAAAGTGGGTATTTGTATTCCATTGTCAAGTAGAACACATGATTCTAGCTGTCAAAATATATTAAATGCATAGTTTTCATTTGTAAAGTGCGAATTATATTTAGTTGTTTGCAATAATTTTATATGTATTTAGAATGCTTTAAACCAAACAATCTAAAGTGAGTTATTTGAGGCAAATTATTACTGAATTCGGAGAGGATATTTTTTCTACAGAGAGTGAAATATTTTTTTGTAAAATATGTGAAGTGAAAGTGCTTGGCATCAAATGAAAGATTTAACCATTCAACAGCATATCAGTCGCAACAAACATGTCCGTGGTATCCATTATATCGATAAAAAGAAAACCATTCAATTATTACTTGCACAAAATGCATTCATGAATCAAGAAAAATCCTCAATATTTTAGAAAGATTTGTGTGACATTCTGGTATCTGCGAACATTCCTCTGTGGAAACTGAGCACTGTTAAACTAAAGGATTTCCTGGGACTTTATACGGGTCATTTTATTCCATACGAGTCCACACCGAGGAAAAACTGGAAATGGACGAACCAGAAGAGATATTTTTGCTTACATGTATAATGTAAATCCTAACTCTTGTAATAAATAAATCATATTATAGAATTTCAATCAAATTATTTTGGTCATTTTTTTTTCAAATTTAAAGTCATTATTTTAAGTTTTTTGGGTCATTTTATAGGTAATTTTTTGACAATTTTAAGGTCATCAAAATCTGGGCCCTGATGATCAATGATACATGTGACCAAATTATTTTCATTGGAAATTATTAATTGAAAATGACACGTCAGAACTTGGCTTTATCAGAACTCGCGCTAATGAGGCAGAAATCTTGTGATTGGCTTAGAAATTGTCATGTGACCTTGTTTTTGTCTTACATGGTTTTTTTGGCAAACGTGTAAATCCACAGAATGGACGCCCCGTTTGCAACGGCATTGAACTTTGATGTCCTATAACTATTTACACTTTCCAAATATAGGCTTACCACCTGCATGAGTACCTCATAGTTGTAAGCCAAGGTGAAATACCTCAAACTTGTTTTTCTGTTTTTAGTTATGTTTTCGGTTGTCAGTTTATTTTAATAACTATTTAAATGTTGAATTTCTAATATGATCAGAAATTAGATACTTGGAAGATCCCATTGACATAAAAGTTATTACAAAATTACAAAAATGAAACAAAGCTCAACTTACTTTGAATTTTATGAGACAGAGTTCTAGCTTGGCGAGAAATTACTTTTTTTTTTTTTTTTTNTGTAAACCAATTGGTCCAAAGTGTCACTATAAAAAATAATATATTTGAAATGGCTGATCAATCTCATATAAAAAGTCAAAAGAATATTTTGAATGTATGATTGTTCAAAAATTATAAAATAAATGATCTAATTTTATTTAAAATTCTCATTTAAAAATTGTTTGTACCAATTAAACGACCAGGATGGCAATAGTGAATTTCAATAGAATCATATTATAATAATAGGTAAAATGAATACAAAAATATTGAGATCCTTTTTGTGGCAATTTGTAACCTGTGTTTATGTAAATACAGATATATCAATGGACAACTGCACAAGGAAATTTTACATTATGATATTTTTTTGACATGAAGAGAAAGTTCAAATGAGTCAAAATTTAATAGATATGAATATCTCAATGGGCTCTTTCATAAACAACAAATTTTATCGTTGGTTGCAAGATAAATTTGAGCAATTATTGATCTAATGTTATTGATACATGTCGGCAAGAATGCATTGAGTGACAATAGAGCACATCAAAATAAAAGCATTGTGTCAGGGGTATGCAATACACACGGAAAACAAAATTAATCCATTTTAAAAGCAGCCAAAAAGATTAATTAATACGCTGCAAAAATGTGTTGTAATTATCCAGGCAAAGGCGAACTCTGCGTGGAAAGTGTTTCCAGAAAAAGGTGTTCTAAGCCCTGATCAAACACTTTCGCTAGATGTGACAGTGTTCCTTACGGACACTGGCTTATACTCTGACAACCTTGAAGTGCACATCAGCAACAGTCGAACCATCACTATACACATGACTGCTGAGGGTTATGGAACCAGTATAGTAGTGGAGCCTCCTATAACTCCGATTTATGACATGGGATACCTCTTCAGGTCTGTTCTCTTTATTGTTGCTTTCACAAATATTTTATTTCATCTAAGCTGGCTCTAACCATACAAGCAATACAAAGATACAACTTCCTTCTTCAGGTGATGAAACACTTGGTATACTAGGGGTGGAATTCACACAGTGAGGAATGTGGATGACAGATGAATCGGCAGTATTACACTACTTGACTAACATTAAAACTTAAAACAAAGTCTGATAAACTAATATATATTATTTTATGCAATAATATTTCTCTCTCTCTCTCTCTATAAATATATATATATATATATATATATCCATTGCTATACCATTTATATTTGTTTTTAGGGCAGATAATATCTGTGCAACCTTAACCCCTATACCCTCACTAAAGAATACACCCTATACAAAGTATGACTGTTTGTCTTTTGATAGTTAAACTATAAGTATCTTTACTATGGTAACACATATTCAGATTCCTCATCTAGTTGTCAGCATTCTTGGCTACTAATCTAAAGATGCCTGGTCTTTATCCTGAAGTACCATAGTCAGAGCCCTGCTTTTATGGTGAATAAAAAAGCCCAATTTCGTTTTTAAGTTTCCCAAAAGCGGTGAATAAGCGGTAAATTACAAAAATCCTATTTTTGCGACAAAATTATCGATTTAAGACAAAAGCGTTAAAAAAGTGGTTTTTACCAAACTTTCGTGATTAAGGTGACTTTGTTGGGTTAAAACTAGACTTCCAAGACAATGTTTGAAACAGGTAAACTAAACATATTGAAGTGAAAACCAAAAATTACATTTTGTTTGGACAAAACAGTAAAAAAACACTAGTTATTACACCCTCAGCCAATCCTATAGACAAGGCCCCAAACTATAGGATAGTGAGGATGAAACAATACAAGGGAAAAACAGTAAATAGAAAAGGTTTAAAACAAGATGTTCTTTTATTGCCAATATTATCATCAAAACACGGAAAAGACGGCCTTATTATTAAAATATCCTGTAGTTACTATCCAGAAAGAAAACATTGATATATATATATATATATATATATA
>CABEEJ010002437.1:53566-64883 GCA_901482245.1 Timema douglasi
ATGTAGAAAAAAGACAAATCTCCATCGTAGTTGACAAAAAAGGGCAGTACTTTAAAATTAATCTTGACCTGCTCTATGCTAGGCGTACTCCTTCTTAGAATATTGGAGGGATTAAAAAGATAGCTGAGGGCCTTCAAAACCCTCACTTCCCCAAACAACTTGTTGGCACCGGTCGAGTCGACATATTTTGACAACTTCATGTGCGACTTCGATCCACACATCTTCAAAATAATCACTAGATCTTCCTTCTTCTTGAACGGGAGCGCACCCAACAATAAGTTCACTTTTCCTCCAAAGTGGCCTTTGCTGACCAAGTCTTATTTATTTTTCAATATCCCAAAATATTACCGCGAATGCCGAAAATTGCGACTAAATCGCGATTATCGCGGACATAATTTATAATCGCGAATATCGCGCTAAAACGCCGATTTCGTAAATTATCGAGACAATTCTGAGCATATATTTGCAATCAGGGTAACCTGAAATGTGAACATCTGAAAGAAAAAATGCCATATCTAACATTCGCGAATTATCGCGAACTCCACAAACGCAGGGCTCTGACCATAGGTATTGTTCCAATGGTTGCATGGTCTGGTTAGTTAGGCTTAAGCTAGGTTTAAAACATCTACTGGTATCACATAACTATCATCCTATCATCATCATCATCATCATCATCATCATCATCATCATCATATCTTAATTGATCCGACCCCTTAGCTCAGTCAGTAGCATGCCTGCCTATTGAGATAAGTGTCCTGTGTTCAATTCCCGGCATGACCGAAAATTTATTATTAATGAAAGTATGGGCTTACCCCTTTACATGGATAAATCAATGGCCAGGGACTGGATGGTGCACCTGTACTAGTCTTAAGTTAGAGTATGAGGCATATGAAGCTACGACAGGCTTAGCCAGCTGATAGTGGAAAAATATATGACCTGAATAAAAAACAACTGACCCAAGCCACAGGCAGAAAATAGTAATGGATAAAAAAACATATCGAGGCAATGAAGGCAGTTATACAGCCACTGCCACCGCCAATAAAAGAAGGCCAGGAATGTTTAGCTGACAAACCCTGGTGGTATTGGGGGGAGGGGGGGGGGGTATTGGGAATCTGTTACACATGACACACCACAATTCCATTCAAAATCCAATGTCATGTAATTATACTCAAATTATAGTTATGTGTCGGTTTGTGTTACATCCCTGCTAGTTCCCTACTTAATGATAACTATTCACTCTGAAACATAAATTAATTAGTAGCTTAGCCAAAGAGAAAGAAAAATATTTTTTAGTCATGTTGATGATGCAAAATCAAAGCCATCACTATTTTATACACATAAAAATTAATAATTGCCTAGTGACTTAGAAATGTATGAAAACAGTGTGGAAACCTGTGAATTAATGGAATATAGGTGATAGAGAAAAGTTATCCTGAAAGGATAGGTAGGTTAGGCCTTGATAGGAAACAAATAAACTTTTCTCTCAATTTTTTCATACACTCTACTCACAATTCCATATTCTGATCACTTTCACAATTAGTACTAATTTTTTTAATTTTTTGGAAATACTCCTTTTTCATATTAAGAAAAACAATCACAAAAATAAATTCGCAGCCACCAATTTATTTTTATTTGTGTTTTTTATATTTGTTTGGTTTTCTTATTACTTAATTTCCACTTAAAAGTGTTTGTAAATATTACTAAAATAACCATGACATTATTGTAGTACTCAGAAAGTTCAGAAGGAGCTGAAGGTGACTAACAGAGGTCAAAGACATCACCAGTTACTTTGGACTAACACCAGGATCACACGTAATATCTCTAAGGTGGCTCTGGAAAAATATTCACAAGGGTAAATGAACTCATCTAAATATTTTTTATGCTTAATTCCATTATCTATGTGTAGCTACATGGTTCAATTTGGTAAACAATGCAGTTGATTCTACCAAATTGAAACAATGAAATTGAATAGTGAATGTTAATACATTTCAATGAAATTGACCAAACTAGTTGATTTAAAAACGGCATTGAGGTATATTGGATAGTTACTCGAACGGGTATGTATGAGGATGGAAACATTTTAGAGGTAATCTACCCACACCTTTGTGGAAGGAGAATGGTAAACCATTTAGGAAAAATCACCCTCACTAGATCTGACCGAGATTCAACACAAAATTGAAGCCCTGGACCATTTTTAACTGTTGCCAAATTTGTTAAAGTGTTTTGGAAAAAAGATGGTCTTTCCAAGTAAAGGTATGAAAGTATATAGAAAATTACAAGTAGTAGTAAATCTCTTGTATATTTTATGGAAACAGTGCACAATATAAATGGGCAAACAATGAAGTAAATCAAACTGATGTGATTTAATGTAATAATGAAGTTTCTGTTACATATGTGGTTGTGCTAAAAAATTATAGCAAAAAGTTTTTGAAGTTAGGAGTCAAATGCTATCCATACTTTATTATATAATTTACCAGTTTGGATTTTTTCAATACAATACAATATTAATCACAAAAAACAAACCTAACTTACTAATTATGTCAAAAAGTAGAATGTAATGAAATAATATATAAGTTACATAGTATAAGCTGCTAATTGCAATTTTGAAATAAATATAGCATAGTGGTTCTTGCACCCGTCACCACAATCACATACATTAGAGCACTTGAAGTCGTTTCTCTTGCATCCACAACTTCTGGTGTTGCATCCTTTGGAACATCAACATTTATGGAGATCCACAATGGCTTCTGGAGCAGGTGGCAAAGTGCACTGCTTGAGTTGTAGATGGGTTTCTCTTTCTATCCAACTGAAGTTATTTGGAGAAGGAAGGGCTGGATATGGCTGGTTGCATTTCTTCAAAACTAAGGCATGATAATAGGCCCTTTTAAAATGAGGGACCAAAGTAAGTGTTGGTGGAAGTTGCCTATCTTCCTTGCCTGATTTGGCAAATAAGGTCCATCGAAGCTCTTTTAGTGTTTCCAAATTACTGTCATGTGGTCTGCAGATTAAGCATTTATACCTCTTCATCTGAATTGAGAGAGACTGGTATCTCAGCACTATCTGCAAAAATGGAAAAATCATTTAGTATGTTATCATCGCTTTGAAGAAATATATTGAAATTTGATTTCAAAGTCCTTGTTACAAATCCTCCTGTGTTGCCGGTCCCTTTAAATGAATATAAACCAATCAATGCTTAAGAATGTTTTTCACCATGCTTAAAGTTGCTCTTACGAATAGGTAACCTTTCATATTTCATGTGGATCATGGTTGTTGAATTAGGTATATAAGGGTAGAAGCCAATTAAAAGTACAAAGACATCAGTATTTAGAGAATACTTTTCAAGAATTGTATGTTGGTCACACTGTGCAACATCAACACTGCAGAACGATCTAATGGTCAGCCACTTCCAAAATAGGCTTGCACACATATATTAAACTGTGACTATATCAGCGAGTGGTCTGTTGTATTACAAAGTGTTGTTATATGAGACGTGTAAAATCTGACTTCTTTACTTAGTAATGGTCCAATGGGCTATCAGAGAGTTAAACAGTAACTTGTTTGGTTTTTATATTGCTTAAAATAATTCTTGAACTTCTTTATCTCTGTGCTATCTTTCACGTGATAATGCACATCAGTGCTTTTATCCCGAGTTTGTTCCTTAAAAAATCCCTTAATATATTGATCAAACAGAGAACTAAAACTTCAGTGTATGAATCAACCATGATGCTCACATGTCTTACAAATTTGTTGGACAGATCTAACCCACATTCTATGTTCTTTGCCACTTTGAAAAGACTGCACAATGCACATTTCATCAATAAGTAGAACAGACCTCTGATGAGTGTTATTTTGACATTCAATATGTGAAATACTTGCTGGGAGTGTGAGTGTATTCACTTCTGCAATAAGCTTATACTTGTTGGCCAACATATTCAGAGTACCATAGACATTAAAATTTGATGGGGGAGATACGTGAAATTCGTAATCACCATCGGCAATGAGGTAAAAGGAACTTTATTTTTTGTGAGCACAAATTTACCTTCACTAAGAACTTCCATGTATCTGGATCTTTTGTTTCTAGCTCTCGCATGTAAGCAATATAGCCGATTGCCCATGATTGTGTTGATCGTGTGTGTGGAAATATATGCACATTTCTTCTAACAAGGCTAAATGTAGCTTCCAGTATGCTTTCCTAGTGGAAGCAATGAATATTAGTAAATTAAGGTCTTGTTTCATGTAGTTTTGGAGAAACTTGCGATATCCATCACCTTTGTTCATGCTGTTACTTATTCTCTTCAAGAAGCTTCCAAGTTATTTGCTTGCATCAGAGACTAAGTGGGTAAGTGATGGTGTTTTTCGTAGGGTTTCAAATCCAGACTGTAATTCATCTAAAATTTCAGCTATTTGAGCCTTATCACCGTATGAAAATATTTATTCTATGAACAAGCCATAAACGGTCACCAGTGTAATAATACATGCTTCAAGGCCTCTGTACACATGTCATCCTAGAATTTGGCGAATAGTTGCACTTCCATATAATTCAGTATATTCCCAAGCTTAATTCAATTAAGACTAAGGCAATGACAATAGCAAAATCAATATGATGCTAAAATGTAACAAAAGTTACACAGTTAAAACAACATGAGCAAAATTGATGACTTTCTCTCCATATTATGCTTTTACACACCAATAACTTTTGGAAAACCTTGTTTCTGTTAAAACGCTTGAACAAATTTGGCAACAGTTAAAAATTGCTAGATTATGATGTAATTAAGCTATTCCTAATCAAACACCAGGCTTGGCAAATTCTCCATAGTAACTCTCTAATTTATACAATTGCCCCCTGACTATAAGTGTTAATATTTCTTAATGTAATTTTATTTAATTCAGATCAAGTATTTTACATTATATTGCTTGTTTCCACTTTTCAGTAGCAATTTTATTAGACAAATGTAGGCCTGTATTATGTAATTGATAAAATAATTCCAATAATAAATGCCAATGTAATTTATTATAATCATAATAATCTAGGATGGAACTAGCTTAAAATGGTAATAGCTGGCATACTTTTGTAGGTGTGACAATGAACATTTGAATTTCTAATGCTTTAAAGTCAGTAATTTATATGTTTAATAATGAAAAATGTGGGTGTTGTATTTGTATTGATTAGTACATCATGTTTTTATCTTTACATCAGGATATGTTTTAAATTATCACCCACAAAGATGAACCTAGGAGCTGGGGAAAGTGCCATTTTATTGGTGGAAGGAGAATATCAAAGGTACTTTTTTTATTTGATGCTTTCAAGCTAAATTAAATTTGTGTGTATAAAGTCAAAATAATCTATCCAGTAGCATTTTTTTTCTCAAACATACATTAACTATTATGTTGGTATACAAATTAATTTCATGCTCAAATTATTTTTTATAAATACTGGGACCTAATAATTTGTTGTTCTACGAGGCGCGTCCTCCAAGTAAGGTCTGATAAATTAATTAAAGAAAAACTAGTAGGGATAGAAAAGTTTTATAAAGAACTAGAAATACATGCACAACCCTTTATTTTTCCACGTAGTCCCCATTGACTTTGAGACCTTTTTTTAGATCTAGGTACCAACTTCTATAAAACCCTTTCAAAAAAATCTTCCGCCAGTGATTCACACCATTCTTCAGTTTTCGTTTTCTGTAAAACACTGAGAGGGCAGCCACTGCATCATGTTCAAAAACAAGTGATGGTCACTTGGAGCGAAGTCTGGGCTGTAGGGTGGGTGGTCCAGCAATTTCCATTCAAACTGCTGAATCAGCTGAACAATTCGGGCTGCAGCGTGGGCTCGAGTATTGTCTTGCAAAAGAAAAATCCCTGATGTCAGCATGCCACGTCTTTTGTTCTGAATTGCGTGTCTGATTCTTTTTAATACTTCACAATATCCTGCAGCATTAATGGTTCTTCCTCGTTCAAGAAAATCAACAAGCAAGACACCCTTCTTGTCCCAAAAATCGAAAATCATGGTTTATTTGACGGAGTGTTCCTGTTTGAATTATTTTGCATTTGTGCATGTTGTATGATGCCACTGCATCAATGTTTGTTTTGTTTCAACATTCCTATATGAAATCTGAGTCTCGTCGCTGGTTACAATTTGAGAAAAAAAGTTTATCTTCTTCCTTTTCAAAACACTGCAAAAAATTTAAGCTGACCCCACGCATTTTTGCTTGTGTGCTTCATTCAGCATTTTGGGGACCCATCTGGCGCATAGTTTCTTTTAGCCTAGCTTTTCTGTCACAATTTAGTTAATGAGTGACCGTGAAACTTCTGTAAATTCAAAAGAACGTTGGGTAAGTGTGAAATGATGGTTCTCATGAATTTTTGTGTCCATACATTCCACTAATTTGTTAGTCACCACACTTGGTTGGCCACTGCGCTCCTCATGAACATTGGTGCGACCTTCTTTAAACAGATGGACCCATTGTCTCACCTTACTTTCACTCATGACATCAGGCCCATAAACCTTACATATCCGACGGTAAATTTATGCAGCGTAAAGGTTTTCTACTAACAAAGGTCGTATAACACTACACATCTCCCAACTGGTGGACTTATATATGACAGCACTCATTTTAAATTACTCTCACATTACATCAGATGAGGATAAAACTAAGTGAAGGGATCAACATAAACTGGTGAATCAATATATACTACTGCGCATGCGTGACCCCGCCTACGAGTCTATTTTGGTGGTCATACCTCAAAGGACCTTACTTTGTGGATGCGCCTCATATTAGTAAAATTACACCTAGGTTGATGAATAAACTTTGAATCTCTGCATTCACATGTGTAATTATTGAAGTTAAGTATATTAGTACATTCTATCCACAGTAACTTGGGCCTTTCCTGAGAGTTGAAAGATTATTAAAAACACTTTCATATTAATCTGCCTTGTAATTAAATTTTGTCTCTTTAACATCTGATATAAATTTAATTTGCTTTACTTTTAATACTGACATAATGTATTTGAAATATGGATTAATATACAGTAGAGTCTCAATAATCCGACCTAAACGGGACCGACAGGTGGTCGGATTACCAAAATGTTGAATACTACGTAAACAGGTGAAGGAGGAGGAGGGGCAGAGAAACAAATCTAAATTACCGTAAATAGAAGTGCAGAATAGGTATGACTATGAAATAAGATTTGTTAGTAATTTAGTAAATTTCAGAGCTATTATTCAATGTAAACAAAACTTTGGAGCTAAAATTACTGTAGGATGTACCTGTAGTTAAATTCAACTTTTTTTTATAGTACTGTACATGCAAATTGGCAGACAAATCAGCAAGGGGAGTAGAAACAATATTATGAGTGCGCGCACAGCACAGCAGTGTGTGACTCACTCACTAGCAAATAAATGATGTTATTGGTAAAATAATATGCATGTGCTTACTGCACAACAACTTAAATTGCACATCATGAGGATATGTCGGATTATAGAGAGACTACTGTATAATACAGAACTGTTTTTATTGGCTATTTTGCCAATCAAACCAATGCTAATAATTTGGTTTATTTTCAAATAAACGAAGATAATCTGAAATAACAATACAGATTAATTTTTAAATAAAATCAATATAACATTTAAAAAAATTAAATTCATTGAAAATTTTGAAGCATAGGAAGTAATCTTAATAAAAAAGAACCCACTAAAGATAGCTATAATCAAGATCAGTTTTATAGACTCCTCGCTACAGAAAGAAAAAGCTAAATGAAGAGAAGACATTATTATTTGTAATAATTACTACAAAATGGTGGTGATACAAAACTGGCACAAAGCTCTTCATCAGCCTGAGGTTTTTTTATATCTTTATTTTTTCCAATAAGTCTAGCTAACAAATTTATTTATGTTTGAAATATATTATATTTGGGAGAAGGCACAGGAAAGGTGGATAGAAATATTTAAAAGAAACAAACAAAAATGTATTTTACAATAAAAAGAAAAACACAGTTCACACTTTATATTGCTGTCATTGGACAAAGAAGTAATGCTTGCCTCTTGAAGGAAATCGATTGTTACTTCCCAATCCCTGACCCTGGTTTCATTCTATCGAAACTAATCAAGGGGAAGGGGGGGAGTGTGAAATGACCAACGCAATTTCCTAAAAGAAGAAATCTAAAAACACAAAAAAGGAGAAAAAGGAAATTTATAAAGGATGGTAAGACACTTAGATAGGAACATGTAAAAGGAATAACATATTTTCTTCAATAGGCAGCCATTAACTCTTTTTTCAATGGCAGCACTGTAAAGTGTGAACTGTGTTTTTCTTTGCTTTGTAAAAGCCATATTGTATTCATATTTTATATAGTTCTATCCACCTTTCCTGTACCTTCTTACAAATAAAATACAATTACCTCATAAAGCAAAAAGAGTTTTTTCTAATATAGCTATATTTATGTTTGAAATATAGTAGCTAAAAACTAAACATGAGTAGTAAACAATTAATAACTGTTAGATAGAAATTTAATTAAATATTATGGTGAATAAACATTTGTCAAGTCTGTCTATCTGCTCTCCCCCTTTCTCCGCTTCCCCTTCTTACACCATGACCACTCCAACTCTGTCCTAACAATACCACTATGTTATTATTATTAGCACCGCGTCTTACTACCCGTTCGGGTTATACGCAAATACCACTATGGACCAGGCAAGTCTACTAAGCATAACCATACAGTCAAGAGCTATTCCCTTCTTTTCTCACTCAAGTGCAGTCAAATGATCGGCATAAACAATTTACATTGTCCTGAATGTCGATCATCAACTTATCAGATTGGTTTCAGTTCAGCCAAAGTTTTGTTAACATTTTATTGGTCAAATGAGGAACAACTACCATTATTGCTCAAGTGACCAGGTGTCATTTCTTACACTCATATTAATTCTACTAATTAAATAAATAATTGTGTGTGTTAGTTTGAAAAATATTTAGAAAAAATGTAGTGTTGATGCATAAAATGTAAAATTTATTAATAAAAAATGTTTAAAAATCTTGAATATTCTTTTATTATGATTATAAGGAAAACCTCTTTTTGCTTTATAAGGTAATTGTATTATTTTTGGAAGAAGGTATAGGAAAGGTGGATCGAAACATATAAAAGAGATGAACACAATATGGTTTTTACAATGAAAAGAAGAACACAGTTCACACTTTACATTGCTGCCACTGGACAAAGAGGTAATGGTCTTACGAGGCAATCATTATGTGTGTGTCCCTTTTATATGTTTCTATCCACCTTTTCTATACCTTCTTCCAAAAATAATACTTTTATTATGATTGATATTTTAGTCCACAGACTGTGAGAGAGGAATTCTTTTGTTTTGCTATCATCGAGTATGTTGGGAAGAAACAGTGCATTCTAACATCACAGGTTGTAGCTCATTTCATTGAGCCTCTTGTGATCACTTCAAAGCCTCAGCTCAACTTTCGTATTGATGTGCAATCTGAGAAAGATTTTGTCACTCTGCAAGGTAATTACAAATTTTAGGTTATTTGGTCAATATAAAACTTATAACTGAAAAAGGTTTTGAAACTTGGCTTAATGCACTTATGTTTTTACCAAATGAACTTGAATTAAATTGGAAATATAAGTTTTGGGATAGAATACTTGACTGGACTGTGTGAGACATTGGGGTTGTTGAATACATTGAATACGGTGGTGTTTGGTGATTGTAATGCATGAGGCAGGGAAAGGTGTATAATAGTGTTCTTGAATACAATGCATGAGACAGGGATAAATGCATGGGCAGATTTATGACTCTGCTGCCCATAGCCACTAGAAAATTTGCCGCCCACCTTTCCTACCATAATGTACCCCTTTCTAAATTTTCGTCTACCCTCTACCACCCTTCATGCACTGACATACATATACCATTCACATAAGCAGGGCCAAATCTAGGGAGGGGCAAAGGGGGAAGATGCCCCAGCTCTCACATTCCAGGGGACCACATTTCCCTCTAAAATTACTAACTAAATTACAGTTATTATTCGAAATTTTGCATCAAATAGTTTACAGATAACTAACAACAGTAAGTATATGCTTAGTGATAGGATTTCATTTCAGATTCCTGAGAACCTTAACTTTATGTAATTTAAGATTTACGTTATTCAAGTAATGTGCTACAGTACAGTAGAATACTCCACCATTGTGCCACTGCTATCAGTCTACAGAAAACTAACAGTGCAATGGTACAAAGAGGAAATTACTTTTGTTAACTTAATTATATTGATTGTTTGCATTTAATAAATACAGTCATTTAATGGGCTGATCAATATTTTGTAAAACATGAGAAATTATTAATTAAGTAACATAAGTACTGAGGACGTATCAATATATTATAACGGCTTGAATCTAAAACTGCCATACAAAGTGGGGGCCTAAAAATTTTCTTTGCCCCAGGCCTCACATTTTCTTAAAACGTTATTGTACATAAATGTTATCTGTGGAGTAACAGATAAAAAGTGCTTACATTATTTGATTATTTACCATAGTGAGGTTTTAAAATAATAAGAATATAAGAAAATACCGTACTTAAAAATTAAAATAACCACTCTTGAACTATCAAAACACACAAATTCAAATATTATGTAATTCAACAATTTAAAGTTGGCAGTAGTAGACTGTAGAACATGTTACTACAAATAAAATATTAGCATATAAACAATAAGAAAATAGTTTATAATATTTTCACCTTGATTTCTGGTGAGGGAACTGGTCAGTGCCAGACAAATACATTTTATCCAAAAAATGACTTCCAATTAAGACGATTGCCAGTGAATTAAGGCGATTCTCTGTCATGAAAAGGTACTTTCTGCTTTGAGTTAGAAGCTGTAGTACAAGTGAACACCTAGAGGATGTCAACATTTGAATAGAGCACATGTAGTTATGCTTTTTGTATAAACTGATACAACTCAAGAGGAATTAGTTTCTTTTCAAATTTAGATGAAGATGAACGTTAAAATGCATTAACTCTTCAAATAGTGTATTCTAAGTGTATGCACAAGCCTACTTGTAACACAACGGTAACGCTATTGCTTCTAAGTTCTAGTGAAGAAACGAGTTTACTTATATCCACCCCATAGTCCGCACTCCTGTATGGCTCAGTCACGCCACCCTGTTGCTGTCGCTAATGGTTGCTAGCATTTAGACAGGGGAAGAGGGGAAGGCAGGTAGTAGGAGAAAGTATAACTCGGTCACCACTTCTACTCCCTCAACAATATTTGTCATCCCAACCTTTAACTTTATTGCACAAAAGCAAACAACAAATCACAACCCCCC
>CABEEJ010002437.1:64969-111936 GCA_901482245.1 Timema douglasi
CACACACACACACTGACGCCATACAATTATTTTACCAGTAAAACAAATAATATTTTTCTCATCATTCAAAATTTGCCTCTCCACTAGGCTAGGTGTATAAAATTGTTCTTGAATCCAATGTATGAGAGCAGTTTAGGTGTATACTAGTGTTCTTGAATATAGTGCAAAGACAGAGAGGTATGTATATAGTAGTGTTCTTGAATAAATTTCATTAGACAGGGCTAGATGGTTATTAGTGTTCTTGAATACAATGGATGAGACAGAGTTGGGTCTATAGTAATGATCTCTTATACAATGAGTGACACAAGAGTAGGTTTATAGTAGTGATCTCTCATACAATGGGTGAGGCAGGAGTAAGTATGGAGTAGTGTACTTCAATCTGATGCATAAATTATGTAGGGGCTAGGTTTGTGATAACATTCTTAATTTTAGTCAATGAGCCAGGGTAGAATGTGTGGTCGATAACTTGACTATAATTCATCAGGCAATATTAGGTTTTGATAACATGTTTGATTCTTTTTCAATGGGAGGTATTTTTAATTTTCTGTCCAAGTAAATTTGTTTCCTTTTTTATGTTATTCTACTGCCTCGACCTGCATTTTGATTGTATTTTTTAAAAGTTATGTACAATCCTAATGCACATTAAGATTAATGATATTAAAAATACATTTATTTTAAATACAGTAGTCTCTCATTTATCCGACCGTCGATTATCTGACATTATGTTTTATCTGACCCATATATAATGTGCTATTAGAGTGACCTCGCTGCTAGGAAGAGAAACAAAGCTGGTAAACAAACATCAATCACAACACTTTGCATACTAAATTTTATGATAATAGTTGCAAATAATTGACTTTGTTCTGTTTATATGAATGAAATAATAGTTTTTTTAATTGATTGCATAATTTATACTATGGGTAGCTACTAATCCTTATTTCATATCTCTTCTACACTTGATTTTGATCTATTGAACTCCAGCTCCTTCCCTTGTTTCTGTATTATCTAAGATTTTGGTTATCTGACCATCTGTCAGTCTCACTTAGGTGGGATAGTGGTAACTTAACTGTTCTGAATTTAGCACTTATTACAGTTACTATGATATTATATAATTTTATTTTATTTAATCTCTTTACTTTTAATTTTTAATTAATTATGATACAATGAATATTTATTATTTAATAATATTATTAATCAGTGCTTGGTTAATGCAGATCAGCATTTTTATCAATTATGACATAGTCACTTGATCCGATGATGATCAGCATTTGGCCTGCCGAATATTTATGCCTCCAATATTTTGAATTGTGCTTTAATGGAGATTAAGGTACTGGGGCTCACCAATATTTAGCTGTCGTAACAGACAGCCTTGGCCATTAATCTGTTTCTGGGAGGGTGCAGTTGGGTTGCTTCTTAGACCAACAGTAATTTCTTTCATCCTCTAACAATTGGCAAGGGGTGAGGAAGTAAAAACAAAAACACAATATAAACACAACTACACTACAATGTTTCTATATAATCATGTAATCATGCATTTAATAATATTTTTTTCAGAGGAGGTTGAGATAACTAATCTTTCAGAATTGCTGCTAACGATAGATTTTCAATCTGACTTTCCATTTTTTATCGTTGATAAAGAGGGACAGCTAGCAACAAAATGTATAAAACATCTGGACGGGAAGTCAAGCACAATAGTAACAGTTCATTTTGATCCATCTTATACGACTGGTTTGTATTCTCGGTTGACATTAGGATATCTTCACTACCAGTACAAGGAGCATCCTCAAACTGTAAGTGCATAGTAACATAACTGCATGAAATTAAACAGACTTGACTTAAGTAAATATTAAATTATCATTGTATTTTGTGATTTTGTATGTGTGTTAAAACATTTGGGTTAGTTAATGATTTTGTTTCACCAAACTCTGTACATAGACGCTCATCCCCCACATTGACATTTCTAATATCTATTTTTACTCTTCCTCAGCCTACAATTCAGGTGTTGGATGTGTTAAAACCAGGGCTGTGGGATCGGTATGCTAATCCTCTGACTCCTCTTTTTTTTCTACTGTCTAACTCTGACTCCTCTTTTTTTTCTACAGACTGACTCTGACTCCTTCAGAAATAACTAAAGTACATTAATTAATAATGACAAATTTACTGCAGTAAAATGCTTCAATACAGATGAATTCATGGGAAGCTTCTTTGGTAAAATTAATCATATTTGAATAAACTTTCCAATGCAAATTACAAATATTAGCCCTAAAGAAAAAAAAAAGAAAGTTTAACACTGTTATAATATAATTTTTTATTTTTAGTCGGAGTCAGTACATTTTTATTGCCTTTGATTCTAATTCCACCCAAAATTACTTCAGACTCTTGACTCTAGAGTGCTTGTTATAAATAAAAAATACTTAATATTTTAGTCAATGTGATGCTCACAAAGTAAGACCAATATTTGTACACCACTTACTTTGACTCTTGGCCTCACACTGTGAAAACCCGATTTTAAAATTGATATAAATTTGAAAGAAGGTACAGAAAAAGTGTATAGAAACATATAAAAGGGACAAACACAACATGACTTTCATAGTGAAAAAAAGAACACAGTTCACACTTTACAGTGCTACCATTGGACAAAGTGGGAATGGCTGCCTCTTAAAGAAAATCAATTGTTACCACCAAATCCCCCAACCTAGGTCTCATTCTATCAGAAATCATCAGGGAGGAGTGTGAAACGCGCAACGCAACTTCCTAAAAGAGGAAACAACACATAAGGGAGAAAATGGAAATTTGTAAAGAATGATAATACATATAAATAGGAACATATAAAAGGAATAACATAAAGGACAAACACAGGAAAAGGACATTGGATGTTAATTTATAATATATCTCTATAAGGAAAACCTCTTTTCACTTTATGAGGTAATTGTATTATATATGGAAGAAGGTACAGGAAAGGTGAATAGAACCATATAAAAAGGACAAACACAATATGGATTTTACAATGGAAAGAAGAACACAGTTCACACTTTATGGTAAAGTCACACAAATAGTGCCGCAGAGCGGAGCGAGATGGTGCAGTGTGGCATGAAGTGGACCAGAGCGATGACTCTGCAGACAGGGAGCTTAGCGGAGCGGAGTGTTTCTCCCAGTACCCTATTTCATTCAGCATCATGTCTTTGTCGAGACTGCAATGCCATTTGTTTCTACCCATTATTCACTAATTATTTTTTTAAATCATATTTTTACTAGCATACAAAAGTACACATTTTAAATTCGTAGCTCGTTTCACATTGCTTTGCTTCAAAAGCAATAGAGGCAGTGCTATGAAGAGATTGTGAAGAAAAAAAACTTACTTTCGCAATCCAAAGTAGCTGCCACCTCTTCACATAGCTCGTCAATTATCCTCCGGTCGTAGTATTGGGGATGCTTTACTTGCCATAAAGCTTTTCTGTTATACACCTTAGCCACAAGTTGCTTAATGTACATGTTATCCATGTTGACTACCGCTCTGACCACTATTGAAAATCAAACTGGCTTGTTCCTTCAATGACCGCTCTGCTCCACTTTGTGTCACTCTGCAATGCGCCACTGTGTGTGTGTCGAGCTCTATGCTCTAGTAGTTTTTTGTTTCAAAAGCGGTGGTCCCGCCACTCCACGCCGCTCCTTGTGTGACCTTACTCTTACATTGCTGCCATTGGACAAAGAAGTAATGGTTGCCTCTTGAAGAAAATCGATCGTTACCGCTTTTATATATGTTTTACCTTCTCCCAAATATAATACAATTACCTCTTGTAACTACCTTAACTTTCTAGGAAGCTTGATAAAAAAAATAGTCAAGGAGTTACCAGAGAATAACAGTATTTATTCTAGTAGACATATTGGAGATAGAAGATATACAAATAATATTACAAATGCCGAGGTACAGCCCAAGGCAAGCCAAGTCGAAGATTTATAATTAAATATATCATATAATAAATATGACTAGAATTCAATATAAACATATTGTTTGATTAGTATGTTCGCCAAGCTAAGTTTAAAGTGAGAGACAACTATAACTACCATCAAGGATGATCAACAAGTCACGACTCAAAGGTCAAAATAAGAATTAAACTCAATTTATTATACATAGTCACTGGGTGACAATAAATAATACTATCATAATCTCTTTTGAGATAAAGTAACAATTTCCAAGTAGAATAAATCCGCCGCCTAACGGCTAAGGTATTTTGGACTCTACAATTAAAGTCCCCATCAGACGCAAAATCAGCATCATTTACTAAGCGCCTTACACACATGCGCTAATAGTACGTACACTAATGTAACTGAAGTTTAGGTACATAATAAAAGCTATTCATGGAAGTATCTTACAATCCAAACAATGCCCAAAAAGGTGTTTAAAGACATTAAGGGATAAGCAATAAATCTATGGAACCAAATTATTCCGCTTTCCCATAGAAATCTAATGTAATACAGTGCTCTCAAAGATACAAAGCGCTACACTAAAGTTTAAGAGCTTGCTTCTCGTCCAATCAAACATTATTCTACAAAGCAATAAATTTTATTATCATATTGCTTATAGTTAGAGTCCTAAATGGTTAAACGTAAATTTAGACAATTAAGGAATAATTATTCACATAAAACTTATTTACTTTTACCACCACAACAAAGCATAAGTTTGAAACAGTTAAAGAAAAGCACATATCTGATAGTTAAAGTGCTTGGTCCCCACCTAAACATCTGTTAATTTAAACTGCCTAAGTAAAATATACTCAAAATATTCCCAACAAACATCAACTGCTAATCAGACTGTCGGCAAGAGCTCAAATAGATGCAAACCGCCAAGCGGAGAAACAGAAGTAACTTTGCATAGGATAATGGTTAAGTTCCCCTTAATATTAAAAATACTAATAGATACGTGGTTACAAATTAACCACGCTGATATAACAACAAACCCACCCCGCAATACAAATTTAAATTAATAAACCTGAAAATAATAATTTTGAAAGGTTCCCCATAATATTACCAAAAGAGAATTTTGATGAACATAATTAAGTCCAAGCTTAATTCGTTCTCGCCTAGTAATCCAGTGATACAATGAGTGCTTATGAAAAAGATATATCGAAATATATAGTCCATACAAATATCAGACATGCCCACAGAGAGAGGGAAAGAGGGAGGGAGAAAATGGAGTCAAAGAGAGGAGATAAGCAGCGCTCAGGAGGGATAGCGGCGACTCTAGGAGCTACAAGAATATTGGAGAACCATCTAGACGGCTGAACCGGAAACTACACTGGTCAAGTTTCAGTTTCACTTTGTTTATTGGCGGGGCTTCTATCATGAGTGGATCATTGGGCAGTATTTCCATTTAGTCTGTGGGATTGAGTTGTAGGGAGAGAATGTCGCGGCACGTGTGCTCCAATGTTTACTTTCATCAAGGCAGGTGGTGAGTGTACTCCCATTAGATTGAGTTTGTAGTTCTTTTATTTTTTTTTTAACATCGTTACACTCATAAAGCAAAAAGAGGTTTTCCTTCAAGAGAAAGTTGAAATAAATAATTTAGAAACACAAAAATACCTCTCCAAATTTGAACAATTAACACAAATAACATAGTCTTTGACCACACTTAACAAACACACAAGTCTGCATTGAACATCCTACACTTGCAGGATCACAAAGGACCCACTATTGACTCCTATGCAAATATGCATGTTTCATTTTGTCTAAAAATACACTATGTCTTCTTGTATAAAGCAGTAGCTAACATTATGAAGGAGGGGAGACTGAAATGTTAGTCACAATCTTCTTACCTATTATATCTTATATTATCTCTAGCTGACAGTTTAGTAATATTATGTTACTCACTAATTTTTGATTTCACGACATATCAGATTTATAATGGCACACTAAACAAAATAATATATTTATCATCTCTTCTCCTTCCATTTTAAAACTTAGGTAGAAAGTTAATATCTTTTAAATAATGTGCACATGCATGCTACACTAAACATTGTTTTCAGAGTCGAAGTTAAAATTGAATAACAATAATTTTTATAAAGGTCCAAAGTGCCCAACGGAGAAAACCACAAGATTTCTCATGAAAATACTATTATTTTTTTTAAAAAAAGCTCTTTTGTTCAGTTTACATATAATAGATTGTGAATTTATTAGTCTACATTTAATAGTTCTTACTGCAGACCTATGTGGGCAAACTTTTTAAGTCTAGTAGTAGGGCAGGTATTTCATGCTTGATTAGCTGTCATAGAAATCTTTTCTCGAATACTAATATCCTTCCACCTACTCTGCCTTTTCCCCCAAAAACTCCACTCTCTTCTACATACCCTTAAAAGTTCATAGTTATATTTTTGTTATGTTTTTAATTGTGAACTTTTGAGGCCTAAAGTTTTCTGATAAGTGTATGAGCCTCGCCGCTTTATCCTCTTTTCAATGTTTAATTCAATTAAATTGTATTTTATCCTCACATCTGAACTCCAAACAGTTTGCCACCTCTGTCGAGACTAGCTTCTTCTCGAGGTTTGTATAAGTACCCTTAGAGTAGGAATAGAAAAGTGGTGAGATGAAGGTGTGGGGGTCAATTGGGGGAATGACTAACTCACTCATACCTTTAGCAATTCTGAAGTGTTTTTTTAAAAGGGTTTTGTGGTTATCAAATAAACATGTCATTACAATACGATTTTTGATGTAACAGGCTAATAAAATAGTTGGTTTCAGTCTAAACAAAATACTTTAAACCATTGTATAATTGAAGACATTTGCTTACATTTCATGTAGACCAGATTACAATTATTTACAGATATTATTATTATTTTTCAACTATGAAAAGATGCATTATAATTTGAATTAAAAATGTATTGTAATTTAGGATTTAAGGGAGAAAGCGGGTCCAGAATACTTTTAACACTCTCTTGGTTGTGTGCTTCCAATAATTCATAGATACTATTTTTATCATTTACAACTCAATAATAATATTTTTTGTATTTAATGTATTGAAAACATCCATTTTAATTTTAATCAAATTATATGGTATTAGTTAGCATTTAAATATGGTGGGTGGGTTGGGTCAGATGGTGAGAAGAGGAAGTGTCAGAACCCCAAAACCTGGATTTACATGTCTGACAGCACAACATTCATTCAGGTCAGAAATACACCGATAATTCAGGGATTTATCATTTATTTTTTTAAGGTTTGGTGCTAATTTTTTGAACACCAATCATGTTACTTTTTTTTCAGGGTGTTTTACCACTAAGAGGAGAAGTTAATTTTCCCAACATAAAACTGTTACCTAGTGTTATTGACTTTGGTTGTGTCCCAATCGGTACCAATGTGTACAAGGAGTTTTTTGTTAGGAACATTAGTCCATTACCTATTGATTATGAGTGGAGTATCACAGACTATGAAATTAATCTGATGCCACAAGATGAGAAGGTATGTTCAGATATTTGTAAGTAATTTTTTGAGTGTTATAATATATTCTAAGACATATGGTAGTTCGTAATTGATATCATTCGACTTTAATAAAATGTTAAGTTGGGTAAGGTTGTCTTGGCAACTTTTATTTGTGATGTTTCACAGTAAATATCACAAGTCTCTTTCAGAGATTTGTGATATCTTGAAGCTATTTAAATGTTAACATTGATACACATAGATAAACACTAGCTTTTTTTTAATCAATATGAAATGGTATTTTATATCAATTTGTTTGGTTAGTTTATGAAACTCCTGGTTCTTTTATAACCTGATTGCACTTTGGTTTTCTACATAGAGAACACTAGCACTCTTGCTATCATACTCAAATTCAAACATTGATCTTCTTAACCAAATGGTTTCTTCTTTGGCTACAGTAACTGCAGCTACATATTCTTCCTCACTCGTACTTGAAGTTATTATATTTGGCCTCTGTGATGCTCATGCTATTTGTTAACATGAATGTGTATCCAGTGGTTGATATCCTGGTTGCTACTTCAATAACATAATCTGCATATGAGTACTCTAACTAGGCTTATTTCTTTTCAGTTTTTTGATAAGTTATACCTATTTCTATTGTACTTATTACCTATCTTATTATTCTTTTGACTGCCTGCCAATCATTGTCATTTTGGTTATTTAGAAATATACTGACTGAATTTACAGCAAATGCTATGTCAGGTCTTGATACTTTGGCTAAAAACATTAAGGGTCATATTACTTCTCTAAATGATACATTTATCTGAGCTACATTTTCTTCAGTTACAAGCTCTAATATGACATTAGAGTCAGCTGGTATTGATATTCCCTTAGCCTCATTCTTTCCAAATCATTTAGGGATGTACTTGACATACTCTTTTTGATTTATGAACATAGTTTTCTTATATACATCATGCTTTATTTGCAAACCTACAAATATTTCACAATTTCCTATTGTATTGTCAAAGGATTCTTTAAATGAGTCCAAAACTTTCTGAAGAGTATGTTGAACTTTTGAGTCTATTTAAGCCACAATCTACAAATAAAATCAGATATACAATTTCATTATCTAATTCTCCAAGCACTTAAGGAATGTTTTGAACTCGTTATTCCAGCACCTCATTGCTGGTTTGCAGTCATACAATGTCATTACAAGTTTACACATAACTGAATATTACTTGTTCTTCACATTCACACCTTCATGTACCCTCATATATACTTACATATCTAACTTTTCACAAAGGATTGAACTTTTCACATCAAACTACACTATGTCAATACCTTCGTGAGTTGCGATGGCTAGAAACACACAAATGGAGTCCTATCCATATTTAACTTTTCACCCTACATATATAAAGTTGCGGTCACTTTGGATGCACGCTTGCGCAAGTATTAGGTTGCACAAGCAAGCGTAAGCAGCTTGCGCATGTATGAAGTGGTCACATTGGTTGCAACTAGGTGCAAATAATCACGTCCCGTGAGTCGTCAAGATGGAGTCATCGGACAAACAAGAGTTTGTGATGGAAAATGGTGTGTTGAAATTTTTAATAATGGATGCAGAGTAATTTAGGGAAGAATATGTTAACGATTATTCTAAGATTAGGGAGGAAGATGGAGAATATAGCCGCATTTTCCTGGATCTGCTTAATTAGCCAGATACATTATTTGGTTACTTTAAAATGATGCCAAACACATTGTATTATACCCTAGAAAAAATATCAGCAATGATCTCAAAACACTCAAACTTCATAATTTGTGTATCTCCAGAAGATTACATTATTGTATTGTTTATTTTTATTTTTATTTCAGAAGGGAAAAAGTACTCTTTTGAAAGTAAACAAAATAATCATATAAAGTAAGTAGCATTAATTGATAAAATGTCTAGACCTACAGTAACATTGATGAATATTGTAAGTAGTATTTAATTAGGCTGATAAAATATTAAATATTTCCCAAGTGATTGCCCAACATTTGTTTTACAAGGTAAAAGTTCTTCGTAGCTTTCAACACTTCTTGTTGATTCCTCCGATTGCTGCCCACTTACACATTATTACACATCTATGATAAACCCTCTTCCTCAATGAACAGATCTTCGACCTTTCGTCTTACCATTGTCTTCCTGTGTTGTGGGACAGTTCTCAGAGAGGGTAGGAGGCTCATAAGAAAATGGTAGTCTGCATCTTGTACCTCTCTTGTAGCTTCCCTTCTTATTTTATACTTTGAAACCTTTCTTTCCTCTAGCTGGACCATTTGTTGCAGTAGCGATCTTTTAAACTGCTTTTGGCGTTGTGGTACTGCCGATTGTCAATCTGCCTATCTAAGTGATGCTGGACGTTTTGCTGAGGTGCTAGGTACGTTAGAATACCCATCAACACCTAAACTCTTCATTAGTACATCTAATGGTGGCTCTTCTTCCTGTTGATCCTGAGAAAAAAATTCGCCTTGCATATCCTGACTATTTTGAAGTTTTTCGTCTTCCTGTCGAGGAGTACCCATGCTCCCAGTCATAGCACGAGGAGTGAACTGGACTTGCAGGAACGACAAATCTTCAAAATGTGTCAATTTCGATTTCCATTTGTCTGCAGCAGCTTAGCAAGTACTTGTCCTCTTTTTAGTGAGTTCTTTTCTGTAGTTTTCTCACAGCACTCTCTCTATTTACTCTTGACAGCCTCGCCTGCACATAATTGAAATCTTATAAATATTTGTTTCTTAAGTAAAGGTCAGTGCTACCAGTTTCCAATACTTTTTTTTTCATAATCTACTTTTGGAGAACAAACATGTAGAATTAATTTCATGTATTAACTATGCATTTTGGAAAAAACATCTTGGGTTGTCATTTTTTTAAACATGTAGGTGTGTTAAAATGGCCCTGTGTTAGGACCTAGCAATTTGTGTACCTTTAATTGGTTTTGGTTGTGAATGTGAGGAATGCCAGACCTCCACCATGGTTCAAATTCCACGTTAAATGGCAGGTCCTCCATTTCATCTCATAATCCTACTATTACACATTAGTGTAAGTGTGTATAACCCGAACGGGTAGTAAGATGTGGTGCTAATAATAATAATTCAAAACTACCGGCCAAATAATGACTTGAGTGGATACATTAGAGCTACTGAAAAGGCAATTAAAATCAGAGACGCCTTTAAACACTACTTCAATACCAAATAACCCAAACATTGTTCAAACTTTCATAACTAACTACTAATAATGAAGCACAACTATTCAATAAATAATTATATTATTTCGTGATTTTTGTGCTAGTTAAAACAATATTTAAGTTGAAATAAAGTTTTTTCACCACTTTTCAAAACTATCATTACTTACTTGGAATATCCAATATGGTTCCTATCTCACCAACAGTTTATTTATATTGTCTCTGTTACTATGGTTCTTAAAAGAGGCATCCCAGATGGCCCTTCTTGCTTCACCGCATGCTATTATCCTATCCATCGTAAACACAAACACACAAAGACAAAATTATCACCTCTTGAAAATCCAAAGGAAATAAAATAACTCTCACGTTAATACAGCAAGCGGGCATGAAGAATCAAATTTATTTGATCCATGGTTGCATGTGCACAAGCTTTTACAAGCGTGTGCATCCAGTTCATACTCAGTTTGACCAGCTTGGGCGCACCCCTGGCTTAGATGGATTTACTCGAATTTTGTTTCTTTGTGCACGCTTGCACACACTCATACATACAGTTTACTTGCACAAGCGTGCATCCAAAGTTACCGCAGCCTTATACAGTGTAGTGTTTTGTGTTTGTTTAAATGTTGTACATCTTAGAATGTAGACTGACGTGCCCACAGCTTCAGCCTACAGGTACAGAGGTAGCTGTGCTGAGTGCAACATTATTTGTGAACATTTAACTGTTGCTCTTTTATCCTTTTCTGCTTTTCCATTCTGCTGAAGTGTGTACGGGGCTGTACTCTCGAGTTGGATTCCACGTATTGAGGTATATTCAAGTATGTCTTTATTACATTATTCTCTTCCACTGTTCGTCCTCAATCTCTTCAGTGGGTTCTTGAATTTGTTCGTTACCAATTGTTCAAATTCTTTGAATCTGTCGAAGATGTCTGTCTTGTGTTTAACGAAGTATATCATTCCGAAAACAGATGCGTCATCTTTTAGTGTTGGGAAGAATCTTGCACCTACAACTGATTTTACTTTCATTGGTCCACGAACATAACTGGAAATATTCCCTTGGCTTGGAAGCTCTGCTGGATCCTGATTTTGTAAACGGTATGATATGTGATTTACCTAGTTGACTTGCCTTGCAGAAAACTCTTTAGTACCCCCAGCTTTAATCCTTCCTTTGTTCCCTGCTCTGCCATTTTCTTTATTGTTTGCTGATTTACATGACCGACTTGATTCCCAGCTCAGATACTTTTCCTTCATTATCCTTGACTTTTCTGAAAAATTCAATAAATATCATTATTATTTAATTTTACACCTTGTCTGAAACACTCGAGTCTTTAGACAGTTTTATAACATTATGTTATTTGAATTGAACTTAGTATTTATTGGTTGTGCATACTGCCACAGAAACGAGATTTTTCCTTAAAGACGGCATTTGTCCCTTTAATAAAATACTATTCACTATTGGATACAAATGTGCCACTGTACAAGATACATAAACTAATTTACACACTGTTATTGTATTGAGTGCACATTGTAAAATAATTTGTTTGACTTTATTAGGACACCATCTTCCATTTGTTTGCAACTAAATTTACTGTCTCAAATTTTGTACAGCTTATCACTACACTTTGTTTTGCTGATGACATTACTATTTGTGCTGAAATTGAAGAGGATCTTCAATAACTACCGAAAATAATTGAAGAAATAATTAAAATTGGATATTATATGAAGATCAACAAATATTAAACAAAAGTGCTGATGTGCAGTAAAGTAAAAATCATTCAAATGAATGTAGAACTAGACTAAGTAAGGCCACAGCAAGTAATGGAGTTCTCCTACCTAGGAAGTAAAATAACCGAAGATAACAGAAGCAAGAAATATATAATAAGTAGAATAATGCAGGCGAAGAAAGGTTTTCATAACAAGAAGACATTACTAATCTCGATATGCAAAAAAATAGGAATTTGAGAAAAATCCCTAAGGGCATATGTTTGTAACATTGTGCTTTATGGACATGTTAAAATGGACCATTGGTACAAATTAGAGGAAAAGATTAGAAGCATTTTAAATGTGGTGTTACGGAAGAAAGTTGAAAATATCATGGGAGGAAATGGTATCAAATACAGAAATGTTAACAAAAGCAAATGAAGGAAAGAAACTTTGGGAAAGTATACAGCAAAGAAGAGTTAACATGGTACGATATATCTTAGACATGATAGTTTGACAAAGATAATTACCGAAGGAGATATGGAAGGGAAAAATTCAAGAGGCAGACCAAGACTAGAGTACATGAATCAGATAGCGAACAATGCTGGCAGAAGAAGGTACAAAGATGTAAAACAATTGGTCCAGGAGAGCCATAAGTGGAGAGCTGCAGCAAACCGATTGCAAGAGTAATGGCCTAATGATGATAAATTAAGTAATATTATTTCCATTTAACACAAACCAATAGTTTTATGTAAGAATTGCATGAAAGGTTTGAAGCCATTATTTATTTACTCGTACAAATCTATTTTATACAATGGAACATTTCTTTCATCAAAATCACCGAAGAGGGAGATGTGTGTTCATCTTGTTTTAATGTTGCTTTCCTCACTTCACAAGTTCTGTTTCGTACAGTGTTTAGCTGTCAAGGGGAATTATCTTGCAAGCTTCTGGTGTGATGTCAATTTTCTCAGTTGAGGCATCTAAAAATATGGAATCTCTGAGATTGTGTACAAGATGCGGGCAATCAACTAAAGACTTGCAACCCGCAAATTTCAAAATTAGTGGTTCTGAAACATATACACTCTGTATATAGAATATTTATTTGGTGTAAGAACAACCATAGAAGAACCACGTGTGTCATGATCCATGCTATCTGAATACAATGTTATAATAAGTGACACATTTTCCAATATTTATTAAAATGAGTAAAAATTCCTTAAAAATCAAGATAAATATTGTTATATTAATTAAATTGAAAAAAATAAACCTGGACATGGCAACCAAACTAAATTTTGCATCTCTTACAGTCAACTATGCCATATGTTTTTTTTAAATGTTTAATTTAATATCACATTCCAAAAAGGGGGAGGGTAGAATAAGGAGATGGACAAAAATAAATATAGAATGTCTTATATAAAATTGTTTTTCAAGTGTCATTAGATGTCCAAAATAATTGTATAGCTGAAATACAGTAGTCTCTCGGAAACTTGACCTAATATGGACTGAGATGGTGTTGAGTTATTGAAATGTTGAGTTTTACGAACTATCTTGTATAAGATGCATATTTGCTATGTTATGTTTACCAAACGAGGATGAATCACAGTACAGTATTGAATATTATAGGTACAGTTGTACTCTACTGTAGTATTGTACAGTACAGTACATTAAATTACATGTTAATATAATGGCGTACATACATATGTGTAATAGACAGAAATGCAGTACAGTACTGTACATATAATATTGTACTGATTTGAATAACACGTTACTGAATTGAAAAACTAACAAACACAGCACTTGTAAAAAGACTATAGCACGACTGTTCCACTCGAGTTACACAAATAAACTGAGAGGTTTTACAGTTGAATGGCCTTGGATTGTGATGACTGGTGCCAATAACTCTGTGCATGTGCGCACGTCGAGTTACACAGAAGGTTGAGTTATCGAGTGTCGAGTTTCCGAGACTCTACTCTACCTCCTTGTATTATAGTTATCCCTGATAGTGAAGATTGTTTTCAAACATTATATTTACTTAAATTCCATTTCCAGTCTAGAGGAATTTAAGTTAACCAAATAGATAGTCAGAGAAAGCTAACAACTTACTAGAAAAGTTGTGTCAAGCCTTCTTTGCCCTGGCATCAGCCTACAAGTCACCCTTGTACATTATATTTACTTAAATTCCTCTAGACTGGAAATGGAATTTAAGTAAATATAATGTACAAGGGTGACTTGTAGGCTGATGCCAGGGCAAGAAAGGCTTGACACAACTTTTCTAGTAAGTTGTTAGCTTTCTCTGACTATTGTACTGTTAATGATGAACGGACCTAAGATCTATCAACCTTGACGTTCCTAGTTGTGATGAGTGGCGAAGTATAGCGGACAAACTTTAAATTAGGAGTAGTTCCACAACATGGCGACTTAAATGAAGAATTTAGGAGAATGGAAGTTTTAATAATCTTTTATAAACTATTATTTCAATATGTGTTAAGTAATTAAATCTCTTTGTACCTTTTTTAAATATGTAATTTTACTTTAATGTTTCTTTTATATCTTTTATTTTAAAAATGTTAAATCTTCAAATATTATTATTGGTCCTTTTGTTAGCGTGAAAATGAACTTATCTCTGATTGGCTAAACTAATCTCAGGATTCCCCGTTCAGAGATTTTTCCTTTTGTCTCGTTCATTCTCTGTTTGGATCCTATTAGAGTGAGACGTAATTTTTTTGTTCCTTTCTTTTTTTTTAAATTTGAGTCTAAAATCTTTTCTAAATTAACATGTAGTCTTTTATTTTTGTTTATTTCTTTTTTGGGGTTATGAGGTAAAGTTTCCGTGTATATTTTTTGTTTAATTATTAACTTTTAGATTTAGTATTATTATGCATTTTTGTGGAATTCTAATGTAATGTAGAGATTGTCAACCATGTGGCCTGGTTCCTTTTATAATATGGTTTTGCATCAATCGACATCTTATAAACCACGCATTTTAAAGTTTAATAGAACAGGGGATTAAATATAATGTTTGAAGATGATTATCTTTGTATTAATTAATTTTATTTTTGGTTTTCTCTGTTCTGCAGGAGATATCTTTTTTATACCTTAAACAAATCGGTAATGTAGTAAATATAAATGTTCTCTTTTATTTTAAATTAATCTTTGTTAATCTTTTATTATCTTTTTATCATCTTAATCTTTTATTATGTTTTTTATTACTTTTTGTTTAATAAATAATACAGTCCTTTTGTAATTGGGTTATAATCTAAAATTAATCACGTGGGAAACCACGTGTGTTGAATAAGTATCTTAACCTCCTTTTTTATTGATTAATTAACTATTTACTATGCTATTTATTTATTTATGCTCTCTTTCAGTCTTGGCAGCAGATATACCCTTTTTTAATTAAACTTAATAAGTGTTACTGGACACCTCTCAATGAGGCGATCAGTACACTATCTATTTGGTTAACTTTTTACTCTTATTCTCCTGGCCACCCAAATTGAAACTGGTTTTTGGCCTCACCATTAAGCCTTCTTCATGCACTTTAGTCCTTTACATCACTCTCTTCTGCTCCCATCTTGTGCAAGTCCTTGCTGATTTGATCTTGCCATCTTATTCTGGGCCCGCCTGGTGGTCTCTAACCTATTGTTTTCTCACTCCATATGTCCTTTAATATCGATCCTGCATGTCTTATTATCAGTACTTGTCCTGCCCACCTCAGTTTTCTGAACTTTGCCTCTGCCACCACATCTGGTTCCTGGTATAACTAACTCACTCAGCTTTCTCCTTGACTACACACAAAATAATGTAATTAACGATTTTTTTAAAATCTTTAATGTCATGGTAGTCACACATTTGGAAAACCAGTAGAACTAAGAAAACACAGGACATTTTTTGTGTCTGGAAACTACATTGGATTTCACAAAAAAGTTAAAAGCTACTGGAATATGTGTGAATTTGCACATTAAACTAGTAGGTCTTTGCATAAAAGAAAAATGCAAAACTAAAGATCTGAGCACTTTTATTCAAACCCATATCTTACCGCCCTTTTCCTCTCCCTTTCTTTCTCCCTGAAACAGTGTACTGCGTAGCAACTGCATATGTTTTCTCATCAAGGTCAAATATTCCTGTTATAAAAACTAATTACATGTCTTCACATTAATCACTTTTATGAAAAATAAAATTTCATTCCTCTATACTAGTACTTCAGTCTGTTGTCTGGAAAAAATTAATACTCTTTCTGAAAAACCTAGAAAACACAGGGAATTTTATATTAATAAAATAATGGTGACCTTGTAAGGACAAGTTTGATACTGGAAGTGAGGAAATATTTTACAAGTAGGCCTACAGTCCTACCAAACCTTGCTCATCTTGGCAATAACCCAAAAGCCACTTGTTCATAGCTTACAAGCGCTAGTAATTATTGTGTGTTAAACTTTAGTAAAACACAAATGATAATTATTTAATAGATTGATACCAAAAGTAACGTGTTTCTGAATTTGCCACACAAGTCTACAGGAAATGAGTCAAAGAGGTGGGCTGAGGGTTTAGCTCCAAACCAGGACAAGTTCTCAACAGAGATCACATCCCTGGATGGGCAGCAGGAAGACCTCATTGGAGTCACTGTTCTGGAACCCGACACAGAGCCTGGTCATGAGCTCTCAGGAGAGTTGCTGGTGCCAAAGGTCAACACTACACCTGTCACCGAGAACAGTGTCAAGAGTCAGGATATCTTAGTTGATGCTGTGTCCACAGATGTGTTAAAACACAGGTTGTTCCCACTTGTCAGCCACTTCTTTGTTGGGGAAACTGAAATGGCTGCTTTGAAAACATTAGCTAAAATATTCAAGGCACCTCACCAAGTCCAAAAGGTGTGTTTGTTTCCACTAAGAAGTTTAAAATATACTATTATTATCTTATTTTTCCATACCACATCTTACTACCCATCCAGGCTATCCAAATCTAATCACATGTATCTGGTAGATATGAGGGATTTAGAATTAAATTGAAACTTACTCGCACTTATGTAGATGAAAAATTGGAAACCATTTAGGAAAAATCACCTTAAGTACACCTAGCCAGGATTTAAGCAATAGCCTTCCTGTCGCTGGCAAACCAACCTAGTTGAACTTAATGTATAGTTTTTTTACCCACTGATTCAGATTTTGACTTAAATGAGGTTTTTTGGGTTCTTAAATTGCTGGAATTTTAAATTAACATTAAAAGTGCAATATAAGATTAAATGAGGAATTAAACATATATACATGTTTGTTTATTAATTATATAGGAAAATAGGTATATAGGCATTCTTTCAGTTTGACAGTAACACCATTCTTCAGGAGGGTTCAAGCTTTCTAATTCAGGGGTTCAATTTTCTACCTGCTATGGTTTTTAAATACATTTTTCTGGACTTTTATTCAAGTGATCCTTTCAACTGTTTGGTCTTACAAAACTGACACCTGAGTTAATCTTGTTTTATAAGCAACTTATATAGGCTATACAAATGATAGATTTGAATTTTGTCTTTCTTCACAGTATTTTGGACTTATACCGTTTTATGGCCACTTGCCCCCATATGATTCTCAAATTGTTTCTTTGGAATTTCGGGGGAACGTGTACATGAAAGCAAAAATTTGTGCTATGATCAAGTTTCAAGGAGGCCCGTCTGAAATTCTTGAAGTCAGCGCTGAAGTTGGGAGCATTAAATATTGCATTGATAAAACTGTGATTAATTTCGGCATGCAGGTAAATTTTATAATTGGTATATGTTTGTAATAGTTTGTTAAAATATAATACAGTTAGAACTATCAATTTAAAAGAGCAACATTTCTTAATGTAAAACAATGCAACTGCTGAAGTCTTAAAATTTGTTTTTAAACAAAATTATCAACATTTCTTTCAAAGCGTATTTTTTAAATACTAGTAGTGTTTATTTTTAGATTGTTATTAAATAAAGTTGGGTCGAATTCACTATTTTACGAATCCAAATCTTGTATCCGAATCTTTATTTAACTTTAGAATCTCGAATATGAATCTAAATCTTGGAAAGAATTATGAGCTTCAGAGGAAATAAAAATATACCGGTAGTGGAAAAATACAAAATAGAAATATGAATCAAATGTTAACATTCTTTCTAATAATCTATTCATTATAACATTCACACATTTAGTTAAGTGTTAAATTAATGGTCTGGGGCCTGGTTGTTGAGTTTAATTTATAATTTTATTAGCTATGACTCACAAATGAGTATTTAGATCTTTAAAACAAATCTCAATTGAAAAATTGATTATTTTTTTTAAGGATTGAGACTTGAATCAAATATTTTCTCGAATCTTGAATATCCTTAAGGATTCAAGTGGTGAAGCCCTAATTATTATTGTTATTATTATTTTAATGATAATATACATTCACCACACAGTATCTTGCGGGGTTGAGCCCCAGAATCCTCAATGGAAAAGACCCACGATTCGGCCAATAGTCCTGTTTTGGTCCTAGAACGTGATTAAGCTCCTTAAATATTTTTGTAACCAAACTTTTGTTTCAATTTTGATTTTTGTAATGAATTATTGTTACATATGCATTGTTTCTATTCCTCTTGTGTACACAACAATAACTATTTGATGCCTATCTGAATTACCTATGTTTATATGTTCTGAATCCAAATCTAAAACAAACTTTCTAAAATTATTATTATTATTATTATTATTATTATTTAACAGTGAGGAGGCCCATTGGCTAAATGATTTCATATTAATACAAATAAATAAAAAAATTCCAACCAAACTAATAAGTGCAAATTTAATGACAAAACCAACTTAGGGAAAGAGGAAGAATGCGGGAAGAATCCAATATATAAATTTAGGTGAGATTTTCTTACTTTTGTCTGTCTTATATAGGATTAAGGAAGAAGATATCACCTTTGTGCATAGGATTTTTTCAAACTTTTCCTTTAGTTCTCAGTAGCCCGATGACATAATTTGTCCCCTTTCCTCTTCAAAACCCATACTGCTCCTCTCCAATTGAGCTATCCAGCCTTTCATACAGTCTTCTATTCAGCACTCTAAGCAACACCTTGGCTGCATGTGATATTAATCATCCTGTCATTCACCTCTCATATATCTCACTGCACAGGTACACTATCTCCCACCTTCCTTTTTCTCCCAAGCTTCCCAGCACCTCTGACGGAAGTTCTTCTATCATGTAAGCCTTGCTGCTCTTCATCTTATTCAGTGCCTTTTCTATCTCTTCTTACAAGCTGTAGTAACCCTTTTCATCCTCTGATACTCTTGGCTCCCCTCCTCCATCTATAAGTCAGGTCTTTGATCTGCCTCATACAGCAATATGTTAAAATAACTAACGTGTGACTTATTTTCCATCTCAATAAAATGTTCACTTAAAATCATATTAATATGTGTGTAGTTTCCCACAAAAAGGTAAGGACCGGCTGTCCACTCCTACAAACTATTCAATTAATTTCTAAACATTTAATCATTGGATTAAATATCGGTGACCTGGTGGTCTAGGGGTAAGGTGTCAGACTTCTATGCTGGCGGCCGGGGTTCAATTCTCGGTCCCGGCATAGATTTATCTGATTACTAAACCCTTCCTTCACCTCTGACAAGACATCTTGTAAATGTAGGGGAATGCCAGGCCTCCACCGTGGTTCGGATTCCACGTTAAACTGTAGGTCCTTCATTTCATCTCACAATCACCCTACCATTACACATTAGCGTAAGTGCGTACAACCCGAACGGGTAGTAAGACGCGGTGCTAATAATAATAATAATTATTAAATATCAACATGTTTATTTCATTTTGAAAATAGTAAGATGTGTTATAACTGATATATTTTCATCTGAATCACTAAAACTACTTGGGAAAAATAATCTTCTTTGCCATATTTCTCTCTTTCATTGTCTTTGAAATTACTGGTATGACTTGTTGAAACCATAATTTCAACTACTAAACAAAAACAAGCAAATAAAGATTGAGATTATTTTTTTGTATGAATCATTTAAAACATCAAAATAATTATGTGCAAGAATTAAGTTACAGGAAAAATAAATATTAACAAATAAAAGGGTTGAACTCAAATGCTTCACACAACAGCTTTATCATACTTAGACTGCTCTTGCCTAGCCATTGCCTCTATATTGGACACACCCAACACTTCTCTTTAGCTATGACATCATTTGAGCCAAGTGAATATTCACACAACATTTACTTCTACACAATACATCCCAAGACACTTCCTCTGTGCTCGACACAACCATTAGCTTTTTATAGCCACAACATTCGATGGGATTAAAGGGGATGCGAGAAAAGGCCAGTGTTTATTTAGTTTTTATGACAAAACTTTTTTTGACCAACACAAATAAAATATTGCTCCAGTACAAACTTAGAATTTAATTTTCTCCTCATGTCAATATCAATAGTTCCTGAATATCTGTCATGAGCATGGTGGCATTATCTCACAAACTTTTTAAATTAAGAGAAATTTTTTTTTTAAGTTCCAGATCACCCTTGACAGATATTCAGGAAATTTTGAGGTCACCATGTGAAGAAAATTAAATTCTATATTTGTACTGGAAAAATATTTTTTTTATTTTGGCCACAAAAAAATTTGTCATAAAAACTGCAGAAACACTGCCCTTCCATCCCACCATAAAGGTAAATGGGCTTCAGTTTGCAGTAAATATTACTTCTGTTGCTTCTAAATTTGATGCAAGGTCTAGAAGTATTAAGTATATTTTTTGCACATTAATAAAAATAAATAAACACAGTTGAGATTAAACACTACTGCCAGTGGACAAAGGGGAATACTTGTCACACTTTCCAATTCTACACCTTGAATGGTTGCCTTTAAAAAAACTGTTCTTACCACCTAGTCCTTTTGATCATAGTTTTATCAGAATTTTTTTTGTAGGAGTGTAAATCAAATGTCTAAAAGAGGAAACAAAAATACATTAAAGGAAGAAAGGTAAATTTGAAAATTGATGGGATATATATAATATTGCAAATTAATATTCGTATAGAAAAAACCCTGAAATATTGGACTTCTAAGTCTAGATAATAACTTCTTATTTTCATTTGAGATGTTTAACTTGCACTTTCTGAACTGACTGATTATATCAGCACAAAAACTTATAGATTAAATCTAGAACAGACACAACATTCAGCTCCCGGCCGTAATTAATCACTGTGAAATGATTAACACACATTTCACCAATGATACATTTTTTGGCCATGCCAAGAATCTAATCTGGGACACTTAGCTCAGTAGACAAATATACTACCGATTGAGTTAAGGTTTTGAATGATGATAACTTAATTTATCATATTAAAATCAAATATTACAAACAGTTGTGTGATAAAACAATTTTGATTATTTTAAGTTGTTAAAAAAAATTATTTTCACTGGATTCAATGGTTAAAGTAGGTTCAACTGTATATAAAATTGATACATTTTAGTGCCGGCTTATGACTTAAATGATCTAATTTAAATAATGTAAATTTGTAAAAAATGCCCAATATTAATCTCAAAAGAGGAAGAAAGAATCAAATAGCTGAAGCTATTATTTATGCTTTTTAGTGAGGAATTCTCCATTTAGATATCATATTCTAAAAATTGAAAAATGACATCTGGACACAGGAATAAAACCCAGGACCTTTGGCTTAGTACGCCAATTCTCTAACCACTGAGCTATCCAGGAATCGTTCTGTGCCCAAGGGCACTCTTCACTCATATTTTAAGGCAGAGTCTATGATGGACATGCTGAAATCGTCGGCTACAAATGTGTGATTTTATTAAGATCACGAGCTATCAGATAACGCAGCCACCTTCGACTCGGTAGTTGGCTTATTGCTGCCACTTGTAGAGTTATTATAAATTACAACAAGTTAAATCAAACTGTAAAAAAAGCATCCCAGTGTACTCTGTCAGATATTGAAACTTAAATATATATACATATATATATCTTGGCTCATTTAATTTTTTTTAATTCATTTTGTTGTGATCAGATGTTTGGCACTAACTGCCCAGAAGTGATAACAGTGACAAACAATGGCCAGATAGATTTTGATTTAAGGATCAACTATGATAACAAACCAGTTGCTCCTGGTAAAAGTTGGTTTACTGTTGAACCTAGATTCAGCCATGTTGCCTCCAACACGGAATTACCAATCACTGTCACGTTTAACCCTGGTGTATCTGGAAAATACACTGGCAAGTTCTACTTGGAGGTGAGAGAATATTAATATTAATTTTACAATTCTTTTAGTACTCATGTTATTAGTTGATCTAATGGGACAAGATATATTTGTGAATCTTAAAGAAACCTTCACTCATTATCAGTCTTCAGACTCACCATAAGAGCTAGCCACCCTTATTCATGGGCATGCGAGCTAAGGTATCTGGTCTGGTTTGTCATTTACAAAGAGGTGAGGATTTGAATTTCAGCCAGATATATAAAGAGTGGATTTTTATAATAGTTTCCATCCTCCTTCCAAGCAAATGTTGGTTCACTTCCTCTAAGTTCTACTTTACTTATTCATGCCTTATAGAGTAAGTAGGCAGAGAGCCCAGGTGTGTACCAATACGTGATGCATTATTCGCTAATTTATTTAAATTGCCAGGATTAAAACCAAGGTCTCCTTTGTCTGAGCTAAGAATGGGAACCACTACATAAACCCAGTTGTGGGAATTGCTCAATATGTGAGTCAACAGTTGTACTCCCTGGCTAGTGAGCTATAAAATGTATCAAGTGTCTGAGACGGGATTAGAATCAGTTTTCAGTCATTGAAAGGAGTGAGTATTTACTAGAGTAGATGCTTGATAGAAGGTTGAAAACTATGCAAACAACTTTAGATTAGACAAATTAATTAATCATTTCACTATTCTTTCATTTATCAATTAAGTACCGCGGTTGTACACAAATTTAGATAAGATAAATTAATGAAGAATCATTTCACTATTATTTTATTTTTCTATTAAGTAACTCAGTGTGGTACAACCCACAAGCTGCAGACCTGTTTTCTTATGGCCTGTCAATTTTAACGAGCTTCTAAATAAATAATAGAAAGAAGTTTAACCCTGGTCTGCATTATTGGAAAAACTTGAGGTAAAAAAAAAATTAGACTCACTCCCCTCTTTAACTAAATTAGTATGATAATAATATTACTTTATTATACTTTTATTTTGGTTCTAAGTAAATTAGAAAAAAATTACTTGTTTATTATTATTATTATTATTATTATTATTATTATTATTATTATTATTATTATTATTATTATTATTACTATCATTCATTTTTCATTTTGCTTGTGGCCTGCTAAGTTTTCTATATCCTTCAGATTGACCCACAAGTCACAAACGTTTGAACCATAATCAAGTAATTTTTACATATAATATAAGAAGGAACACTTAGATAGCACCATAGCAGCAATATTACTCTATTATACTTTTATTTTGGTTCTAAGTAATTTAGAAAAAAATATTATTATTATTATTATAATTTTTTTTAAATTTCTTTTTTCTAATTTACTTAGAACCAAAATAAAAGTATAATAGAGTAATATTATGATCATACCAATTTAGTTTAAGAGGGGAGTGAGTCTAATTTTTTTTTTACCTCAAGTTTTTCCAGTAATGCAGACCAGGGTTAAACTTATTTCTATCATTTATTTAGAAGCTCGTTAAAATTGACAGGCCATAAGAAAACAGGTCTGCAGCTTGTGGGTTGTGTGTGTGTGTATATATCTATATATTTTTAATTTGAACCAAAACGTTTTTTAATCATACCTTAAGTTTTTACTTAACACCACTAAAAATATTTGGTGCAAATATCTAACAATAAATGAAAGCAGAACGTGGTATAGTCTAATCATGGTATTATGGTAGTTTCAAAACATATTTAGAATACATTTTGGTTTTATGCATTGACAAAGTGATAACATTTTATTATTTTATTGTAATGTTTATTATCTGTAAAAATTGGGGACTTCAAAACTCAATCTTATGTGTATAAATATATATAATTATAAAAGTAGCTTTATTAACTCACATAACTGTCAAATATCTAGCATTGTATGGAATTCACATGATTGAATAACTTTGAATACAGCCTGATTTTGAGAATGGCATAGTTTCATAAATTATTTTTTAACTCTGGTAAAGATAATATGTACGTTAGGTTGTTCTTCAACTCAGACCTTACTTTGAATTAGACATGATGATATATTTTGCATTCAATCTATATTCCAGCTCTAGCTGACTTGTTATTTACATGGATGTAGTGCAAATCAAGTGTTACATATTGGGTAGTTAACACCAATAATTTCACTTTTGATAAAATCAACACAATTTTTCTCTTACTACCCACAGATTGGTTATTTAAATCCCATCACAATTCAAATAGAGGGGAAGGGAGTGATACCGAAAGTATCCCTTAACCTTCCGAGACTAATGGTATCTAATTTCCCTGTGGAGTTTGGTTACGCTGCCATCACCAACATGACATCTTATTGGCTCCCAACAAAAGACTTGAACAACCTCGACAACCCCACATACACCCTTTCGGATGTTAAAATGCTTGAGAATGAATCAAAGGAGCTGAAAAAGCAAAATTGGGTTGTTGTTTCAACCATGGTAAGTTATACAAGGTTTCTAGGCACTAACACCACATGTGCATATTTGAAACTCCATCAGGAATATGGCTTGGTGTGGGATGTAGGAGGTGGGATACCAAGGTACACCTTAACTGCAATCTTCTGAGAAACAAATTCATTGGTCATCCATTGTTTTTATATGTCTTTGCGAATCTAAATGGATTGTACTAAATTCTGGTAGAAATTGTGACATTTTGATTAATTGATTAAAAAAATCACTCTTAATGGTAACACATTTACCGTAGCTAATAATTATGTACATAACTACTCTCTTCCTTCGTTAAGTATTGTCTAATCTACTAGGCCACTAATCAGGAACTATATGTTTACGAAAATAAATTGCTAGCTTACTTTGAATGTTAGAACAACGATTATGGTTAGTGGAAAGATGATGCTTCATCATCTTCTACTCGGTAAAGATGATTGGTGGAGATGTCTTGAAGTTACACATCAAGATAAAACAATATAAAACGTGACAACTATGTTAATTAATTGGTTGAATCTAACATTAAAATAAACAAAGTTTGAAAACTATGTTAACTGTAATTATTATCTTATGTTTAAGAGGGAGGATCAATGAGTCACACTAAGAAGCAATATAAATAGAAGTGAAAATTGTTCTTATAACTTATGTTTGTATTTCTCAATGTTAAATAATTGTTCTGCTATTTAACTAAATGTGAAACTAAATTATAACTATGATGAAAGCATTATAACAATAACAAATATCTGTATATATTTGTATTATATTTGGAAGAAGGAAAAGGAAAGGGGGATAGAAACATATAAAAGGAATGAACATGATATGGCTTTACATTGAAAAGAATAACACTGTTCACATTTTACACTGCTTCCAATGGACAAAAAGATAATGACTCTCTCTTGAAGAAAATCAATTGTAACAGCCCACTCCCTCGACCTAGGTTACATTATATTGGAACTCATCAGGAGGGACTGTGAAATGCACAATGCAATTTCCTTTTACATGCTCTTATTTAAGTGTCCTATCATTCTTTACAAATTTATCTTTTCTCCATTATGGATATTTTGATTTCCTCTTTCAGGAAGCTGTGTTGCACGTTCCACACTCCCTACTGATGAGTTCGGATAAAATGAAACCTAGGATGAGGAATTGGGTGGTAGTGATCAATTTTCGTCAAGAGGGAGCCATTTCCTGTTTGTCCAATGATAGCAATGTAAAGTGTGAACTTTTTTCTTCTTTTCACTCTAAAAGCCATATTGTATGCATTCCTTTTAAATGTTTCTATCCACCTTTCCTTTACCTTCTTGCAAATATAACACAATCACCTCAAAATGAGAAAAAAGGTTTTCCTTACAGAGATGTATATACACATATTTGGAGATAACAAACTTCTTTCATTTCTCTTTTCTATATTAAGGTAAAATTTATTTATTTTACAATGTGTTCTAAAATTCAGATTCAATCTTGAGATTCAAATTTAAAATAAGGACCTGGATTAATAAAACAGCAGAGTAGAACCATCTCTAGTTATTGTGAAATAAGTTATACTGGTAAATATGAGCTGTATACTTCACATATGTAGCTAAAAATACAATAGTAAAAGATATTTATATACTTTTTTATAAGGCTAACTACATTTAACAAGGTGGTAAACAAAATCATGCTATTATGATTGTTAACTGCTAAATTTCCACTAACTAACTGAATTAAGAAAAGTATGTTACTAGGGCACCGTTTTCCAATTAAATGGTGTCACGAAACCCTGTTATATTTTGTACATATTAGTGCAACTCCTTAAATATTGTTAACATAGCACATAAAAAAAAGCGGCAAGAAAAACCATTTCTTGGTCCAAGGTTAAATACCTTTATTTTGAGAGTAACATTTTCCCAGCATGAAAGGCAAGTACACGTTTTGTCCTTCATAAATAAATGCATTCATCCTGTATTCATGCCTGTCAGGAAAAAATGATAAGGTTTTACTCTTAATCAAATAATAACTATGGTATCAGATTCTTGTTTATAATTTTTTAGTATTAAAAATACAAAAAATGTCAACATACATTTTAATGATTAGAGTATAATAATATTTTCTTTTTTTAGCAAATTCTTATATCTGGTTTAGTTGTTGACAATGTATTTGCACATCTGGAGCCTCATCAAATTGGTTTCAAAACTCTTTTCGTTCTAGAGTATAGTGATAATTCAATTTCGTCCAAGTATGTGCTGGCAAATGGCAACAGTACTTTGATTGACTGCCACAATAACGCAGGGTAGCCTATTCTTGGCGTGAAAAGCCACGTGAATATGTGAACATCTGCACCAATAACCAGAGCGGATTCTCTGCAGGCTCTGGACTAGATTACAAAGGCAGTTCAGCACACAAGCTGTGCAGTAAATGCGATTGACCCAAATATTGTCTCTTCCCCCAGACATAAACTTACGGGGAATTTTGACTGGCAGGCCCCCTTTCTTACTGCCATATCATGATTTGGTTGGAGAATTTTGGTTAGCAGACCCCCTTGCTTACTGCCAGATCATATTCCCTATGTGGCTGCCTACTTTGAAAGGACTTCCTGGTATACAATGTTAGCCGTCCTAACCTCATGCGCCAGAACAACCAGACTCCTCGGTGTGCTCACCCTGGTGAATGCTACATAGAGCTGGCCATGGGAGAAACAGCCTTCTTTCAGGGAGAACTGGACTCTCTTTAACTCGAAGGGGTAATTTGAAGGAGTGAGGGGAATGCATGGTATAAATACTGTTTCCCCATAACCACACCTTGTGAAGATAGTTGCCTCGATTACGTTCTGATGGAGGGCCTTCACTTGCAGTCTGCTTTCATTGCACAGATTTGGGGGCTTCAAATTGCACAACAACATGATGTACGCGCCAACCTTCAAGAGAATAGTGTGAGGAGGAAGCCCAGGGGAGTTGAGGGTGTGCAAAAACTCTACCGGGTAGAGGACGGCATCATTCAGCTCCACTACAGAGTCCATTGATTGATAGGTCATCTCCTCCGATAAAACATGCTGAGCAGGAGGTTGTTGATCTCATTTGCCTTATCGTTTCTAGAAGTTAGACTTGCCCTCCCCCTTAACCATTAGGTTTCCATCTGATGTTCTTTAGGTCGGGATAAATGATGGTAGTCATACTGTTAATATCCTTAAATAATTGACATATGCTAGAAGGAAGGTTTATCTTTCCATTTATCTCTTTCATATTGCCGTCTCCCAATTCTAGCAGATTGTATGCAAACTCCTCAGCCGTGCTATCACTTTTCAGATGAACTCTCATATTTTTCTTTAATGACAGCTTTTGAATTTTCGGCCATAGGAATGATGATTTAAGGCAGGCCTTGACGTCATCGGCTCGGTTCCCCCAGAGTACTACTGGCAGGGTCTGCTTAAAGTCCCTCAACAGCAAGACACTAACACCACCCATCAGCTTGTCACAGCTGCAAATGTCCTGCAGTGTATGACTTGGCAGGGTCTGCTTAAAGTCCCTCAACAGCAAGACACTAACACCACCCATCAGCTTGTCACAGCTGCAAATGTCCTGCAGTGTATGACTTAGAGCCTCTCTCTCCCTCCCCCCGCTATGTGACATAATAAATTCATCCCATACAATAAGTTAGCAATCTCGAAGCACCTGGGCTATATTGCTGTTTTTTTTAAATATTACATATGGGGGTTTCTATATGATTCAGATTGAAGGCAGAAGGGGCAGTTTTACAACCCTACATAAGTGTTGCAGTGATGCTCAATGAAGCAACAGCCATAGCAATTCCCCCGTTACTTCTAACGTTGGCTAGTAACAGGTTTATCAAGAATGTTTTTTTTTGTGTCTCCTGAGGCATCCAATAACATAACACTGCCGTCTTCACCGTCAATGTTTTTAATAAAATTCTTGTAAACCATAATCTAATTGCCCGCTAGCCTTGGCTCGTTGTCCTCTACTGTTTTTGACAAATCATCAACATCGTAGCACAATTCCCTGAGGTATTCTCGGTTAGCCATGATAAAAAACCCTCAGGCCAAATTTCATGTTTCTAGCTTAAACGGTTTCGGAAAAATCCTATCTTTTCAACCCCCTTTTTCGCAAAATCCCTTCTTATCATATGCCTATGGACTGAAAGAGACCTCCCTGCAAAATTTTAAGATTCTAGGTCCAAGGGTTTACGGTTTACGGTGATAAGTGAGTCAGTCAGGGCTTTCGTCTTTATATATATATATATATATATGTAAAATGAAAACAGTGGAGCATGCGGATGCGTGTGCTGTTGTGGCTAGCTGTGACCTTCATTTATCAGTACGACAAGTGGCATTATTCTGTGTAGACCAGTTGCTGTGTTACATTTATTTGATGGTGTGCACGGGTGCATTCGCGATTTTATTATGGAACACAAACTCGAGCAGAAATTGAACATCAAATTCTACATCTTACTTAAAAAAAATCTGGAATGGAGACCTTCCAAATGATGCAGCAGGCTCACGGCAATGAAGCTACAAGCCGTTCGGTGTGTTTTGAATGGCGCTCACGCTTCAGAAGCTGCAGAACTTAACTGAAAGATGAAGAAAGGTCAGGGTGACTTACGAGAACAAACCCAGAGATTGTGGGCATAATTGGGCAACTTGTGTGTGAGGACCGCTGGACATTTCTGACATCGTGAATGTGTCATACAGATCATTGCAGACAATTCTCATGTCCATTTTTAACATGCACTGCATTGCCGCCAAGTTTGTATCCTGATTTCTGACCCCCGAACAGAAGGAGCACTGTGCCCAAGTCTGTCAATAACGCCGTCAACATGCCCTGGATGACCCAATATTCATGTCGAGGATCATCACTGGAGACGAGAGTTGGATTTAAGGTTACGACCCTGAGACCAAACAACAATATTCGCAGTGGAAGAACCCCAGATCTCCAAGACATAATTTTCGGGTTTGTGCTTGTGGAAGGTCGTCCTGACCTCTCTTCATCTTTCAGTGACGTTCTACCTCTCCTGAAGAACAAGTGCCACTCAAAATACATTGGATGGTTATAGATTCATCGCCGTAAGCCTGTTGCATTATTTGGAAGGTCTCTGTTCCAAATTTTATGAGTAAGACATAGAATTTGATGTTTCGCACACTGCTTGAGTTTGCGGCCCATAATATAATCGCAAATGGAACCGTGCATATCATCAAATAAACGTGTGTAGCACAGTTAGTGGTCTACACAGAATGATTCCACTTGTCCTACTGACAGATGAAGGTCACACATCGCCACACCAGTGCACGCATCCCCATTCTCCACTCTGTTTTCATTTTACAGAACTAGTCTTGAAACTTTTTGATACCCCCTTGCATAGGTACACTAAAATCTACAAAAGCTGAAAAGAGCGTCACTAATATTTTTATAGTGTTTAATTAATTAGTCTATGACATTAGAAACTTGAAAGTTTATTTCTAGTTTTAAAATTATACCACCTTTTCCTATCTTGAGGTATTTCTATCAAACCAACCTCATTACACCCCATCTCTTTTAGGTCCATTATAATAGTACCCTCCCATCTGCATATAGGTATTCCCAATGGTCTCTTCCCATTAGCTTTACCATTCAACACCCTGAACACGTTTCTAGTTTCTTTCATTTGCGCTGCATGTACTACCTACCGTAATCTTCAAGATTTGATTATCCTAACAATGTCTTATGATGAGTACAATGTATATAACTTCATTATTTGACCTCCTCCACTCCCAATTATCTGCATTCTTTTTGGACCAAATATCGTCCTAAGCACCTTGTTTTTTAACACACTAAGCTTATTTTCGTCATGTGAAGTAGAGACCATGTTTTACAACCATAAAGAATAACCGGTAAAATTATTGTTTTGTATATTCTTAGTTTTACATTCCTTGAGATGTTAACAACTTACTAACCAAGTAATATTATTCACTTCCCAACTGTATTTTTTTCCTAATTTCCACTCTAATGCTGTTATTAATATTTAATATCTATAAAATAATATTTTTAAATATAAGCTGTTATGTTAATAATTTGGCGAAAACAAAATAAACATACAAAGTCTTTTATTATGAAAATGTCTCATAATTGGTGTGGGGAACAAACATAAATATTTGTTATTTTCCAGGACCATATCCCATCTGTTGTGGAGATCAATCTAGCTATTGAAAGAGTTCTTGCACAAGAGCATCTAAAAAACAATCCAAATATTTCACTCCACTATGATAGAATAAAAATGTTGAGTACCATACCTGAGTTTCGTGTGCCTCCTTATTTAATAGGTAAGACCTTTTAAATTTAATTTTAAGTGGAATTTTAAGAACAAATATAATCAATATGCTTCCTCATATTTACGATCCTAATCTATCTCTCTTTCTATATATACATATTAGGGATGGGCCCTTTAATCCTCGAATATTTACTATTCAAGGATTTGAGAAAATTTTGGATTCAAGACAAACATTCTTAAAAAAAAACTTTTAATTTTTCAAGTGAAATTTGTTTTAGAGCTTTATCTAATACCGTTTATTGGTGGTTCAGAACCGATTATAATTAAAGGGTGTACTTAACAACCAGGCCCCAGAAAAGTAATTTAACACTTAACTGAATCTACAAACTTATAATAAATGGATTATAAAAATGAATGTTAAAAATTAGGTAGGTTGCAATTTTCATTATTCTATTATATTTATATTTCCTCTTATGTTCATAATTTTATCTAAGATTTGGATTTGATCTTTGGGATTCGAAGTTAAATTGAAGATTTGGATATATATACGTTGAAGGCTCTGAATTGTAGAATTTAGAGGAAACAAACCCTAATTTTAGTGGAGTGAAAATGTAAAAAACATTTAGGAAAAATCACCCAAGGTTTACTGTCTGGAATTCAAACCTCAAATTTCTCATCATTGACAAACTTGGCAAGGTGAGGTTGGTTAAATTTTAACTCACATTCCCTTAAAACCAGGTTAGATTTTAATTTTAAATACTTTAACTATGTTACTTAACGGTTACGTTATTAATAAAATGAGAAGTTTTGTCTGTATTTCATGAGCATTGCGTGATGTCTTCTACCACACACAGAGGGCTGAAATTTTAAAATTAGTATCCCCTGTGCATATTGGTACATTTGCACCTCGAAGCTGAAATTCAAATTTTTTGATTATATTTTCTATATCTCTATAAGGAAAACCTCTATTCGCTTTATGAGGTATTTGTATTATATTTGGAAGAAGGTACAGGAAAGGTGAATAGAAACAAATAAAAGGAACAAACACAATATGGCTTTTGCAATGAAAATAAGAACACAGTTCACACTTTACATTGCTGCCATTGGACAAAGAGGTAATGGTTGCCTCTTAAAGAAAATCAATCGTCACCTCCCAATCCCCCGACCTAGGTTTCATTCTATTGGAATTGTGTTTGTCCCTTTTATTTGTTTCTATCCACTTTATACCTCCTTCCAAATATATGATTATATTCTCTTAAATTTATTAAAAACTAGGTCAGAAGAAATTAAACGAAAGGATTTTTTTTTCTGTCTTAAGCTACAAGCTAAAGGTTAACCATAACAATTATGCATATAAATTATATTCATGTGGAACTTAAACATATTTTACAAGGTAAACTCCTTTCTTAGATAATTATTTTACTATGATGTGCTTAATTTCTGTCTTCTTTACTGTTTTTATACCACTTGACGGTGGTTTATTTTTCATTATTTATCTCAGTTTATCATTATTTTCAATTATTCTTTTTCTCTTAAGTTTTATTTTAGTTAATCACTCTGTGAATATTGAATCACACCCTTCACACTCTTTTCTGAAGGGCTTTTATAATGCAACATAGGTTGGTAGTGCACAGTTTTCTTTGTCCATTTACAGCAGTTTAAAGTTTAAATTGTCTTTCTGGTTTCACTGAATAAACCATATTGTGTTTATGTTCTGATCACTCTTTTATTTTTCTTCATCAATGCATAGTTTTTGAAACAAGTAATTAATGTTCCATTGTAATGAGGCTCAATAATCTCGAGGGCAGTTTCTGGGAAAAATCTTGACATCCATCATACAGAAGATCTTGATATGATCAATTCAAATAAATGCTCAAAATAATTATTTGAATATCACTTTTAGGCATTTGATTAGCACACCTGATTTTTCTTTTTTTAAATTACATTCACCTCTAATGCTATATAAAGAGGTTAAGAAAACTCAATTAATACCACATTTTGAAAACCAATTACAATGCACCCAGCTAAGAATTGAAATTTAAGGTCAACCAAACCAAAGTGACACTACCATCCTAGACTGCTCTTCTACCTATGCAGGTAATGCTTGATTTGGATTCTAACCACCTGCATTAGGAAAGGTTTTACAATCTGTAATTTCCTATATTTCAACTTATTTTTTTCACTGTGTTTTAGTATTATTATTATTAGCACCGCGTCTTACTACCCGTTCGGGTTATACGCACTTACGCTAATGTATAATGGTACGATGATTGTGAGATTAAATGGAGGACCTACAGTTTAACGTGGAATCCGAAACACGGTGGAGGCCTGGCATTCCCCACACTCACAAGTTGTCTTGTCAGAGGTGAAGGAAGGGTTGGTAATCAGATAAATCTGTGCCGGTACTGAGGATTGAACCCCGGCCGCCAGCACAGAAGTCTGACACCTTACCCCTAGATCGCCAGGTCACCCAGTGTGTGTTTTAGTACCCATTCAGGTTTCTAAATGTATCATTCTCTCTTCCAGTAAAAACTCACATAGTTATTTAAAATAAATCAGTTCAACACTTTCTGTTAAGTTGAATAAATTATCAACAGAAATAAATTTATTTTAATAAAAGAAAAAATACTGTATTGGTCCATTATTTATTCAGAAAAACATAGTAAATGTAAAAAAGTCTAACATCTGTTCAATTATCTTAATAATCCTAAATTTAAAAACAGAAAATTAACATTTTCATCACAATTTATTTTGTCAATGATCTTTTCTTAGATTTTGGACTTGTAATTGTGGATACTGAAGTGCATCAGAATGTGACCTTGACAAATCATGGTCCTGGTCTTGTGATGATTAACCTGTGCAAGCCAGATAGAAAGAACGCCTTTAAAAATCTTGGGTTCGAAGTGGTTTTTGAAAATATAGTGGACCTCCCCGTGGGAGGATTTGTTACTCTGTTTGTGAAATTCCTACCTATGCGAAGGCACTATCAGAACCAACAAACAAATGTGGATGTCACCGCCTGGCTTGAGGTGAGTTCTCTTCAACCCTTTTTTGTACGTGGACTGGTAGAAAGTGTTGATACATTTAATAACACTATATCGTTATTATTTTGACTACTAAATGCTTCAAATTTAACTAAAATAACAACATAAGTTTGACAATTTTCTACTTACCATTTAGTTATAATTTTTTTTATATAAACAATATCCTTAAGATGACCTCCATTATATTCAATACATTGTTGTATGTGCTTCTCGAATCTTGACATGGCTTTGTGCAATGTCTCTTGTTGAATTGCTTCAACTTTCACCACAATTCTTTCTTTAATTTTATGAATTGTTCTTGGTCGATTTGCATAAACATGACTCTTTAGCATGCCCCACAAGAAACAGTCCAGAGACGTTAAGTCTTGTGAACATAGAGGTCAGGTGATGGCTCCAAATGATGAAACTAGTTGCTGGGATCATAGGTTGTTGGCATGTTTGCCCTTACATTGCAGTTCAGGGGTCCAGAAAGGTCCAATATCAATGGAGGTGCTTTGAAAATGTTTCCTGGGCACCTTGTTTCATGATTTGGGGATATCGCCTGGCCACCACAACAATCTATTTCTTATAATGGTGGCCATCTTTAGAACATTATTTAGAAGATAGAAAAAAAAAAATATCAAGGGTGTGCAGAAAATTGTCAATCTTTTGTTGTTATTTTAAGTTTATTTTGAAGCATTTAGTAGTTAAAATAGTAAATATATAGGTAGTGTTATTAAATATGTCAACATTTTCTGTCTGCCCCACACTGTTCTATGCCATACTATTTCTCAATTTGAAGAGTCTTGTTTACTACCTATTAAACCTTCTGCCATGACTGATAGTTCTAAGGCATCAGTAAAAGTATCCATTGGATTCATGTTTAAATTCTGTTTAGGAACTTCAAGTGGAAGTATAATGGAAGTTGCCCAAAGTCTTGATAAAATGTACATGGCCTTCACATGATGTGAATGCAGGTGGGGTGTTAGTGTATCAGAACTAACTAAAAGTGCATTCCTTTCCACTGACAACCCTACTTATTTTAAACACTTTTTAAACCAGGCTCGTAAAGAAAAAATATTACATGTTACCATTAGAAACTCTGCTCTAGTTAGTTTATATGATAAATATGAGTGGGTTAGAGGTACAAGACATGCATTCCTACCAGAAAATTTGCAGGCCCCTATCATAATCTTAAATATACACACAAGGCCATAGCCAGCCAATAATTTCGGGGGGGTTTGGTGGGCACGTCCCCCAATTGCCGGAAGCTAGAAAAAATTATAAATATTAAACACCTCTAAAAGCTATCTGAAGTATTTTTTTATGGCAACATAATCCCCCAAATGCTGAAGGCTAGGAAAAATTATATATTAATGATGATAGAATTCAATGTAAAAATGGTGAGAATGAAAGTTAGAACATTAGATGGAATCTAATGAGAAAATAGTACATAAGTTATAAAAAAATTTGAATAAGTATAATTAATCTGTATTATGATAACTTTCATAAGAACTTCATTAGACTTGTTTATAATAACATATAAAAAGTTGTAGGTGACCTGGTGGTCTAGCGGTAAGGTGTCAGACTTCTGTGCTGGCGGCCGGGGTTCAATTCTCGGTCCCGGCATAGATTTATCTGATTACTAAACCCTTCCTTCACCTCTGACAAGACATCTTGTAAATGTAGGGGAATGCCAGGCCTCCACCGTGGTTCGGATTCCACGTTAAACTGTAGGTCCTCCATTTCATCTCACAGTCACCCTACCATTACACATTAGCGTAAGTGTGTGTAACCCGAACGGGTAGTAAGACGCGGTGCCAATAATAATAATAATAATAATAATAATAATAATAATCAAAAAGTTTAATAAGCCATTAAAAAATGTAAACTTTGACTCAATTTACATTGATAACAAGTTAAAATACAATGATATAAATGATGAGTTCTAAGTCATCTTTAGAATAAGGCAACTATAAATAACAGATGTAATTATAAGTTAGAATAGACAGAATGATATAATTGAAAACTAAATATACAAAACTTAAGAAAATATAAGATTGAAATAAATAATATATAAATGAAAATAATGGAATTCTTTTCTTATCTGTATTTCTTTATTCCCCATTCCTTGTGTGCTGTTTTCAATTTCACCTAAGATTTTACATGTTTCGGCACTACGCTGGTACCATCATCAGGACTAAGGAAAGAAAAAGACATACTAGATAAGGTATGGCACAAACAACCTGGTGTTAGCCAATGTGAATTTGAGTTGGATTGAAATGAAGGATGAAAATATTAGGAAGACAATTCATTGACTCAAAGTTTACATTTTGTAATGTGTTATCAAAATCTTAGATGTTATTATAAAAAAAAGTCTAATGAAGTTCTTATAAATGTTATCATAATACAGATTAATTATATTTATTCAACGTTTTTATAACTTATATACTATTTTCTCATTAGATTCCATCTAATTTTCTAACTTTCATTCTCATCATTTTTAGCACACTGCATTCTATCATCATTAATATTAATTGTTACTTTACTACTTTTTATAATGTTTTTCAAAAATGATATATATTAAACACCTCTAAAAGCTATTTGCAGTGTTTTTTTTTATGATAGCACAGATCCCTAACTGCCGAAGGCTAGAAAAAATTCTAAATATTCAACACCTCTTTAAGCTCTCTGAAGTGCTGTTTATGGTAACACAGCCACCTAATTTGTACTTCTATCTTATTATTGATATTGTTTGAACCATAAATAAAGCCATATATATTTTGTTAATAAAATTTAAGCGGAACCCCCCCCTGGCTACGGCCTTGTCTACACACATCACAAAATAAACATTTTTCGAGTAATTATTCATACCGCTTCATTAGCACAAGAAAGTTGAAATCTGTATTGGTATTTAAGCCTGCAGTTATCTATCAAGTAAATTGATTAAATAATTTTCCAGCAAAACTAAATATATGTGTATATATATATATATATATACATATATTTATTTATTAAGTACAGTATATATATATATACTGTACTTTATTGTGTTAAGAACTATGCAAGACTCACCCTAAGAATGTAGGTCGGTCAGTACAACCATTTATCCTGAAAGGTAGTAGTTGATCTTAACCTATTACGCTATGGCCTTGTCACAAAAGTTATACCAAATAGAATTAATCAAGGTAAGTTTTATTACCTTCCCAGATATCAAAGAGTACCTAATAACATAACATAGAAAACAATTTTCTTGGAGCCCAATTTTTGAATCTTGAAAAGTGCTCAAACTCAAGTAAAAGATTCAATTAAAAGCCTCAAATCTTAATAAAGAGAATATTCGAGTTCGATTTGAAATTTTGAATCTAAATAAATCCTAGATTTGGATTCGATAGGTTTAGTTCATAATTACTTAACAAATCTATATAATCAGACCAGAAACCAGTTGCATGGTAGAGTGAATAGAGAAATTAACTTGAGTTCCAGGTCATAAAGGAAGCACATGGGAGACAGTTTGTAACAGTGAATATCTTATATTTTAATAAACTAGCTACCCACTTTGGTGGCTGCATAGTTTAACACATTAATCTCGTGTTAGACTAAACTGCCGAAGATGGGGAGATCAGGGTTTGATCCCGGTTGGTTTTCATAAATGTTTTTCCAATCTCCCTACATGCAAATGGGGGTGCACTTCCTCTAAATTAATGCCCCCTTAACCCAGTAGCTTAGTTATTAATATATAGGTGTGTAAACTGAACAGGTAGTAAGACACAGTGCTAAAAAAAAGCTAGTCAGTCTCACCTTTTTGTAAATATTATTCAAACTTTGCACTATTACTAAAAACGTTGTGTGATCCTTATTTGATGTTTCATATTTTCAGGTTAGGGCTATTGATTACTTTTTTTAGCGAACCTAAACTGTTTATAAAGTGATTTTCAATTTGTTTTTTTAAAGATTTTATATTTGGATTGGATTCAAAAACTTACCATAGTAGAATATTTATAGTAAATTTAATTTAAAACACAATTTAAATTAAGCCTAAAATAATGATTTGAACTTATTTTTAAAATCTTTAATCCAACCTTCTTTTAAGCATCAAATTTGATTTTTTTTTAAATTAGCATAAAATTTGATTTGGATCAGACACAAACATTTTTTAAGCATGAGATTTTATTTTGAATTAAAAAATTTTTGATTCACACAGGCTTGATTTTCATGGCTTAATAATGTTTTTTCATTTACACACATTTGTCCATCGAGTTCTTATTATATTGTTAGTTATGTAAGAGAAAGGAAAATAAGTGTAGCTTATTTATAATCAAACTGGTTCCAATGTTTTGTGCAATCCAATTATGACTCAATCAATCAAAGAAAGCAATAAAGATCAGGCTTGGCAGATGCTGATTAACAATCTGAGCATCAGCTGGTTAAATGGCACAATCATCAGCCATGTGAAAGTCTCTGGTGAATCATACTTGGTGGCTTGCTTGCATGTGAGAGAAATTTCTATAGGGTGACCAACAGATAAAATAAAAAGGAAATGTGAAAGAATGAGAGGGTAGATTAAATGGTGACAGTATCATAAACAATTCAACACCAGTTCTTGAGTAGGTACTGGATTGCTCAGATAATTTTTCACCTAGATTACTTATTTTATAAATTTTATGGAAATTAACAGATTACTAAATTTAATGACTTTAAATATTTATTTTGTAATTTATTACTATTGTTTGGTTAAATTATATTATTTAAAATATAAATAATAATAATTGTTAGCTACTCTTTATAGAAAAGATGAAAATAAATAAACAGAATCTTAGCCTTTGAATAAATTTGTGCTAGTTTTGAAATAATTATTATAAATTAATAATAATTAATGCAATCAGTTAAGCATTTTAGATTTATATAAAAAAAGGTTAGAGACCTACCTTACATGTACTAGCCTCTCTCCCATTTTCAAGTAGTCACCACAGGATATTTAACTTTTTTATTATGTTTATCATTATTTTTTCTAAGAATTTGACTAACAAAAAATATTGTTTATTCAAAAATATAGGTTTGTTCTTGTTATTTATTATTATTATTATTATTACTATTATTATTATTATTATTATTATTATTATTATTATTATTATTATTATAAATGTCTTGCTACCTGTTCGGGTTACACACACTTATGCTAATGTGTTGTGGTAGGGTGATTGTGAGATGAAATGGAGGACTTACAGTTTAATGTGGGATCCGAACCACGGTGGAGGCCTGGCATTCCGCACATTCACAATTTGTGATTACTACACGTCTTGTTAGAGGTGAAGGAAGAGTTTGTCAATCAGATTAATCTGTGCCGGGACCGAGGATTGAACCCCGAACCCCCTGCATAGAAGTCTGACAGCTTACCCCTAGACCGCCAGGTCACCTATATGTTTGTTGTTTTGTATTCTACCTTTATAATATTGTAAAGAATATAAACCAAACAATCAACATCGGTGATAGACAGGATCAGCAACAAATGCTTGGCATCAACTTAGTTGGCAAAAGGACTAATTGGCCCAGTAGATATATTCACGCGCCACATATACACGTACAGAGCCTGTTAAATAGTAGCCCATTTGTAGAAATGCTAAGTTATGTTTGTTTAGTTTTTTTTTTTTACTCATCCTACCTAGCATAGTTAAAACCTAATTAAGGCCTTTCATTGATTACTNCTACCTAGCATAGTTAAAACCTAATTAAGGCCTTTCATTGATTACTAGAAAGGGAGGAAATTTGAAACAAAACAATAGGTCTATGTAATAACAACTAAGACTGAATATAGGCCATCCTCATCCACAAAACACTATTTTATTTTTATTTACTTAAGATATTTGGCATATAAAAATAATTTGTAACTCAAGTATCTCTAAAACAATGCGGCATCTGCTGATATAGTTAGTATGCTATAATTATGTTACAGGTTATTCATGGAGCGTTGATTCCCATCAATATACGAGCTGTTGTTACAGTTCCCTTAATAACTGTTTCTACACACACTGTGGACTTCCAGATGGTCAAATTTGGCCAGAAAAAATTATTTCCAATTATTTTGAGAAATGAGTAAGTTCAATTTGCACTTTAAAAAAAATGAAAATGATAAAAAATAAAATGAGATATTTTAAAGCAGCTATCTTAAAAATTAATATCATTAAATAATATTTTGTTAAAATAAATGATGGATGATTTTTAAATTAACAAACATTTTTATTTTTATTTAATTTCTAGAAATTACCATACAAAATGGTAATAGGCATTGATGACAGTACTAAATTAATTGGTATGATTCAAGTGATGGATTAAATAGCCAAGCTACTATGTTTGTTAAGTATGGTCATAGTACTACTATAGTTGTTAAGTACTATAACTATACTTAACAACTATAATAAAAGCTTTAAGTCTAAAAACTGGTTCTAAGAGTTTACAAATTGGGATATTTGTGTATAACCTAAGATTCTATTTTTAAAACTTTGGGTGTTCAATAAATTATCCTTTCATATTTTTATATGAAGTTATACACCAATTTTAAAGTATTAACTTCCTTTGGTAAGGTATTCCAAGAACTAGCCACCTGTAAGATAGACACTATTTTTAGCGTTTTTGTTCACTGTTTGAGTACTTATAGGAAAGACCTATTTACTCTCTTATTAGCTCTGTTTGGAATATCCATCAGTCAGTTTTTAATTGAGATAATAATATGATTATATAAAGCAGTGAACTGATATTTTCTTTTATCAAACATGATTGAAAAATGATACCTGGGTATGGGAATCTAATCTGGGATATTTAGTTTATCACATCAATGCTCTTACCATTGACATATCCAGGAACTATCTCTTACTCTGGGCTATTCTTCACTCCTAGTTTAAGGCTGAGTTTATGATGGGAGTTTGGATTCATCAGATCTTAAAACTATCATAGTGTCATAGCCACCAGCTTCTTGGGGTCAGCTTTATGCTGCCGCTCATACAAGATATAATTTTATGGGGTTGACCATATGCATTAAGATGTAAATTAACTTTGGTTACTGCTGGTTATGGATACAGCTATAATTGGATATATCTTTCAATTAAATTAATTATAGTTAAACAATGACACCTGGACACAGGACTCAATTCTTTATTGGTAAGAGTATCGGCACTGTAAGCCAAAGGTGCCTGGTTAAACTCCCGTGTCCATGTGTCATTTTTCAACTACATTTTGATTAAATTAAAAAATGTATTTAGTTATGGCTGTATACATATTCAAAGCTAATTTTAATTTTAGTAAAATTTAGAATACAACCATTTTTCACGTTTTTCAGTTGCTTCCAAGTGTAATGATATTTTTATAGGATAGAAATAAACCTGAGACTTGAGATTTGGATTTCTTAGATTTTTTGTTTTAAGCTATTTAAATATGGTACCTCTTTTCTCAGGGAAGAAGACATAAAAAGCTTCAGGGATTGTTAAAAATTCCATACCATTAATTCAGATTTGAATTACATATTTTTAAAATTCTAAACATTCTTTAGACCTCGATTAATAACCCATCATAATAACATGTTGTCAATATATTTTTTGTATAATTTCTTAAATGTTTAGAGGATTGGTGACTTGTAAATGGAAGGCTCATCTTAAATATGAAGAAAAGAAAAGAAAAACCTCATACATGAAGCTTAGCACTGATAAAGAGCGTAGTTATACAGAGAAAATCAAACCAGAGTTTTCAATCAACAAAACCATGGGCATCATCACACCCAATGAAAAGGAAATATTTGATATATTTTATCAACCAGAAAAGCTTGTAAGTTCTGTCCAAAACAAATTTTCAGGCATATTTATTATTCTATTCAACTTTTTATTGATTTGAGAAGCATTTTGGGAACTTTAATAACCGTACACTTAAGACTTTGCTTATAAACATGCTGTATTATCTCAAGAAAGTAACCAGTTAAAGTTAACAAAAAAGAGGGACTTTGGGAGTCCTACCCAAGTCTCACAAACTGGCTTCACGATCACTTTCAAGGCCAGTAAATGTAGGACCCATTAATCAAAAGGGTGTGTACATCTGCACTTTTTAAAATTAGAATAATTCCCACAACTCTGGTCACTTGGTCTACGATATTAGACTTGCAATGCACCTTGTCACCAATGAAGGGTAAGTCAGAGTTCAAATACCAGCCTGGTACACTAGGAGGTGGATTACCATATGTAATTTACTATTGTGGTTTTTCAATCTTCTCTCAATGCCATTGTAGATTCCTTTCTTTGGGACTTCCTTCCTAATACTAAGCCCATAGATTTAGCAATAATACTAAATCTTATGATAAAATTTACCTTCTAAAAAAATAGTGCATTGCACATTTTAAGTTGTGCTATTTCTTTTATCCAATTTTTCAGCATTATTAAAAATAAACTTCTTGATCCAAATAATGTTTAGTTTAATAATTTACCATATTTTAAATTTGATTTGAAATCACAACATTAAAATGAATGTAAACTAAAGATTATGGCCTGTAATAAATAACTTTGTAGTCATAGCAAACCTTAAACACATTTGTGAAATAATAGTGTCTCTATAATGTGCTTAATATGTCTTGTCATTAGTCCCACATGCTTTTAACAATGTCCATCAACCTTCACCTTAATTTTAAATGACATTTGTGTATTTTTATATTATGTTATAGAAGTGAACTTTATTTAGGCTTCTCCTGCCTTCTGGTTCAGTTAAAAACCACACTCTTTGAAGCAATCTAAAACCGAGAAACAATTTCCACACACTTATTGATTACATATTATGACAAAGTGGCCATCAAATTTCAAGTTTTACTTATAATTTAATATATTTATTAGGGAGATAGTGTGTAGGACCTAAGTGTGTACTTATAAGTGGTAAGAAAAACACAGACAATTTTACACACCTGGGAATTTTTTTTTGCACACCAATTTAATGTTTGTCTTTTACTAAAACAAAGGTGGGCATTAGTTTTGGTTACATCTCTTTACGAATACAACCATCATTGGATACATCTTTTCAATTAAATTCAATATAGTTTTAAAATTATACCTGTTTAGCTATCCCAATATAATTATATCTGTATTTATATTGAATGCATCGAAATAACTAAAGCTAAACAAAGCTCATCAAAGCATAAATTAATAATTTATCTTACATCTACCGGGTATCTGTTTTTTCACTAGAAAAATATAAATGAATCTGGAAGTTAATGACAATGTTAAGACTTTACTATGGTAAGAGTTTAAAAATAGCTACCATTGTCTCACACAGTCTAATTAAAAAGGAAAGAAAGGTTTTAAAATATGCATAACAGCAATAACAATGCAAAAAGGTTATGGAAAAACAAAAATTAAGACAAACAAAAGTGAAACAGTTCATTTATTCATAAAAATTACAAATAGCTGCATGATAGCTTTTCACAGGATCAGTCCTGATGCTAGATAAAATTTAATCAAGTGAGGAATGACTACTGGGGCAAGTGAGTCGAAGCAAAGGTCACAGGTACTATTCCTTTGTCTATGTTGTAATTTTTCACTTAATTGAATTTAAATAAGTATGCTAACACTTATATAATGTTCCATGAATATGTTCAAGGGATACCATGAGGTTGAGCTCATTTTCAACGTGTTTCAAAACAATGACAGAGTAACCGTGTTGCTCCAAGGGGAAGCTCAAGAGCCAGTTTTAAACATCAGTGACCCTGACATATGTTTCAATCCTGTCCTGCCATTCCCACAAGACTGTGAAGCCTTTTTTACCATCGAAAACCCATGCACATTTCCCATTGAGTTCCTGTTTCCTGACTATGACAGGTTTGTCCTTATTTCAAGGGGACCAAGGGTGTTTATTAATTAAATAATTGGGTGTGAACCTTTGGAAACTTTTATTTTGCTTCAATTTGGAGATGGGTCTGACCCAGGTTTTCTCCACTATTATTAATGTTATAATGGTTTAAATTAGGAGGGATATCCAGCACACTTACCTTAATGATACTGGAGTAGAAACACACAAACATAATTTAAAGAAAAAGCTTTTACTGTCATAGACTGTTTCTTCAGGTCAAGAGGGTAGATTGATGTTCTATGTTGAACTGTAAGGTTGACTGTCAACAGCTGATTGATTCTCACTTTGTTTCAGTTTTCCCTAGGTGTCACGGCAATATACAATTATATTCAACACATATGATGTATTCATAATTTCCTGCCTATTAACATTAATTGGTTGCCAAATGTGTCACAGCATTATCAATTAAAAAATTAACCTGAATAATAGTTTATCAAATTATCAACACACCATCATCACTTTCATAGTGAAACTTGGCATATTTATCTTTGAGATAGACTGCTTAAAGTTTCAAGACCAATTCTTCCTTCGGATCAGGGGTATGGCAACAGGAAAACATAATACCCCTTCATACGCATACATGCGGAAGATGGAGAAGAAGTTCCCGGGCTTACAAACTCATCAACTACTCTGCTGGTTCAAATACATTTATGATAACCATGATCTTGACCAACACCTCACATAATAGAAAAACATTTATCTGGAATCTAAATATTTTCCTCCACCCACTTTCATCAACAACAGACCTACCCAAAATCTCCCTATCTTACACGATTCTCTCAGCTTTCAAAATTGACATACTATAACAACAGTTGACATACATACTAGAGGAACCAACAAGCAACAGTATCTCTGAGGTGCCACCCCTAGGCTCCAAAGAAATCCCTTCCATTCTGACTGACAATCAGAGGGTATTTTCTGATGATGCATTAGCACTGTAAAGAGTATTAAAACAATCTTTTGTCATTAGAGGCTACCATACAATACTTGTTTGGAAACAAATAGAACTCGCACAAACCAAAATACTTTAGTAAAGGAAGTATGAACACATTATTCACCCCCTGTCACTTTAGACACCACAAATTAAACAATCTTCTACAAATTGGAAATCTAAATAATTGATCAACACTAAAAAAATCTTGAATGTACCTCCAAACCCAACTTATAACTATACTTTAACACACTTGTACATATGGCCAGCTCATTGTTGAACACTTGTACAATTTAATCTCACAAAATAATATATCTACATAACTAAGTCTTAAAGATATTATTGTGTGTGTGTGTGTGTGTGGTGGGTGGGTGTGTGGGTGGGTGGTTGGGTAGGTGGGTGTGCAAGCATGTGTGCATGTGTCCACAATGGTAATCTAGGTTCTTATACTTTCAATTCTCAAACTTTACCAATTATTTAGATTGGGACTTTATTTGATTACATATTATACTTCCTTATAATCATTATAATAATAATTACATAATTAAATGTTATGATATTTATGAAAACAGCTCAATTTAAAGTTGGTCGATTCTTGGCATGTTATGTTGTAAACCTAAAAAATAAAAAATTGTGTTTTAAATCTGAGTAATGTGAACCCACTTATTTGTTGTACTTGCTTCATTGTTTTTGCAGCCAACTGTCTGAGGAGGAGCGAGTATTGCGAGTTGTGTCTCACTTTTACAAGACAGAGGAGTTGTTGCTTCCAGACAGGTCACCTGGGGACAAGCTCCCAAGTGAACTATTTGACTTCTATCAGACCCTCATAGATGAGGTCAGCGTCAAGCTGCTTCTACAACTCTACAAAGATATTGAGGATCATTCTAAGATGGCCAATGAAGGTATTATATTTTTTTTGCTAAATATTTCCCTTTAGCACCTCACCACTAAACACCTAGAAAACGCAGTCCTAAGCCACTAAGTGGATGGGTGTAATGCACTCTTGAGCTAGGTTGTTGAAGTTGAAAGCTCATTCTGTTATAATTTTGAATGGTTCAAAGGTAATAAAAAAAACAAAGTAGGATTATTCTGGTATATTATACCATATAAAAAAACATTGTCCACCTGTGTTTTGTGTCTTCAGCAGTCATAGAAGAGAAGAAACCACGGAAGAAGATCACTCCTCGTCTTCATTCTACATTCTCTAGACACAGTACTACGGTTACAGCCGATACTGCCAAGGCAGCTCCCAGTGCTCCCATTGATCCAATGCAGAACAAGGAACCTGAGGAGATAGAGGCATTGCTACATGGTGAGGTTCTTTAAATTATTGCTACAAACTCTTCAGAAGAGCAATAACAAACACAATAATATTTATTAAAAAAACAAACAGAATGGCAAGGTCTATATATTTACCGGCACACTGCGAGCCTAAAAGCCATCATTTTAACAACTTGTTTATCTTTTAGTCTTAAACTTATGTTTGATCCACAATGTGTAAGACTAATATGTCATGTTTTTGGTTATCAATTGTTTAATTTAGGTACCTTTCTTTGTTAGGATATCAGACTGTTCATTACCTTCAATATCAACATGAGATGATAGCAAATGGAATTTATTTGTTTTCCAAGGTTTTGTAGTAAATTCAATGTATTAGTATTTTGTATTTATTTTAATGTATTGTCATATGGGTAGAGTGCTGTTATAGCTTGTAATGCTGATCCTGAATCACTTAATATAACCACTTTGTTAAATTTATGAATTATGAATCATTGCGGTAACATGAATTTCCAGTTGAAATGAAATGAAAAATAACATCACTTTTACTGTCCTGGGCTCTGTCTATAAACATAATATTGATATAGTTGTATTGGCAACTCTGCAAAGTTTGTGTTATGTTGGCTATCTCTATATCATACTCCCTGTAACTGTATCTTACT